>JAFCMP010000097.1:0-283921 GCA_017506865.1 Tribonema minus | reverse complement strand
CACGCACAGACACGACAGGACACGACACTGCAGCGGCAAGGACACGAATTGCACAGCATTGCATTCAGCCCAGCTGCCTTGTGTTGGTCAGAGGCAGAGAGCTTGAGCACACCGACTCGTTCCACCACCGCTCGTTTCACGACGGCGGGAGAGCACCTCAACAGATACACCAGACAGGACGGGATCTTGAACTGAAGTGGTATAGTTGTGCAGGGGAGTATTCGCGGTTGGCAGCCGCGCATTCGAGACCGAGCCTGGGCTCTTTTTTTTTTTTTTTTTTTTTTTTTCTCGCGCCTCAAAGTCGCCTTTCAAAGCTATGGCTCTCCACTGGCTTACCAGCCCTGCTCACGTGGGGAGGGGTCACCTCTGAAACGCAAACGGAACAGCGCAACCACGGGCTGAATACTGGCTTGTGGTGGTGGCAGGTCAAAGCTGCACGCCAATCTGACACACGCCGCAGACGCCGCCATGGTGTTGGCCGTTGGTACGCCTAGTGATACCGCCGCCGCCACCGATCCCGGGCCCGCCGCCAATCCCGGCCCGCCGCCGATCCCGGGCCCGCCGCCGATCCCGGGCCCGCCGCCGATACCGGGCCCCCCGCCGATACCGGGCCCGCCGCCGATACCGGGCCCACCGCCGATACCGGGCCCGCCGCCGATACCGGACCCGCCACCGATACCCGGCCCGCCACCACCTCAGCTGATGGCCCAGAGCTCTAGACCGCGGCCGATGCCAGAGGTGCCAGTGTGCAGTCAGGTTGCAGAGCTGTGCAGAAGCATGCGCAGACTACACTTGTCGTCAGCCGACTCGGACGAGCCTCAGGGCAGTGGCAGCCACGCGCACGTCAAGAAGCGCCGCCGCCATCTGTCTAGCCCAGGTGCCGCTAATCACTGTGACAGGGGATGCTCACAGACGAAGCGCCCGCGGCATCAGCCTGCCAGTGACTCGGAGTCTCAAGCGGCGAGTTTACGGGAGGCACTGCCGCCAGCAGCGATGATTGTACTGAGCTTGGTGGTACTACCGCCACCAGCGGCAAATAAACGCCGTCGGGCGACACTGCCGCCGGATTCACCAGTAGCGACAACGCCAATGCCAAAACGACGTTCGCGGCGGAAAACGCCTTTAGTGACGGCTGCCACTGCCGCACCAGCGGCGGGGCCCGCACCGGCCAACCCGGTGGTTGCACAGCCACGGACGACTGTCACAGCCGCCGCTGCATGCGGTCGCAAGGTTACCTCCGACTTAACGGCGGCGGCAACGCCACGTGCGGCAGACATGGTGCCAAAACCGCCGGCAGGCGCTGCCGCATCAGATGGCCAACGCGGGGCAGCTGCATCCCGGCGGGGTCGGCGTCGCGGCGCCAGCGCCGGGCCGCCCCTGGGACGCCTCGGAAGCATTGGCAGCATCAACCGCCCAGAGTCGCCGTCTGGCAAACTGAGTGCGCTGGCAAAGGCGGTCACCACGACCGTGCCCGTACCGATGGAAGTTGGCGAACCTACCAGTGGGCCAGCGGGTCACCAGAGACGGATCACGTCGCGGCCTTCGCAGCCAGCTAGCAGCGGCGCCTCTCCCCAGTGGCATCCCGGTCCTCAGCCGATGGAGGTCACCGCAGCGGAAACCCCATGTACTGCAGACATGGTGACAACAGCACCAGCGGCCGCAGCGGCTGCTGCACCGGGCGGCGAACGTGGGGCGGCTGCACCCCGGCGGGGTCGGCGCCGCGCCAGCGCCCAAAGCACTGGCAGCGTCACCCGTCCAGAGCCACAGTCTGGCGGTGCGCTGGCAAAGCCGGTCACCGTGACCATGCCTGTACCGATGGAAGTTGGCGAACCTGGGCCGGCGGGTCACCAGAGACGAATCACGTCCCGGTCTTTGCAGCCAGCTGGCAGCGGCGCCTCTCTGTCAGGCGGCAGCGTCACCTCTGACGGTAACAGTCGCAACGGGCACCCAATATCCGGCATCACCGCTATGACAGTTTTGGCGCCCGCCAAGACACCCGCTGCCAACCGGAAGGTCAATATCCCGGGGCTGGACTGCCGCATGTGCGACAAGTTCATAGTGCGAGCAAATCCTCGGGCCCCGGGAAGAATTGCCCAGCGGCACACGCATGTGCACACCAGCGCACGCGCCACACAGGGAAAGGGAAGCAATTTGCAGAACTGCATGTTCAGCTTTTCCTAGACCACCGACCAATATACGGCGGCCTAGAGCAGGTCTGCGACGGGTGCGGCAACCTCTTCATCAGACGCACAGCAGCAAGCGCCACGACACCATCTGGTGATCTAGGGGCCCTGGACCAGTGCGACGTGTGGCGCTGCGCCGACTGCCTCGCAGGCCCGGTCGCCGCGACAGCATGCACACTGTCAGGCTGTGACCGTGCATCAGGCCATGATCACATTGCTGACATACACACCCGACCAACGACATGCGCGGCGGCAGCGGGTGGTGCAGCTGTTGGTGGGGGGAATAGCCTGAAGCCAACAGCCGCGCTGCTCGCCGCCGCTAGCAAATGTGGTCCCATACGCAAATTCCTCGGATGCGAGCACCTGGGGTAGACCCCAGGCAAGCCCATGCATCTACGTTGGACGGTGTGGCAGATGCGCCGCTGCCGAGACTGACCCGGAGCAGCACAATGGGTGTGCTGCCTGGCGAAAGTCGTGCTAGCGATAGCGGCGCAACGATGTCAAGCAACGATCGTGTGCCCAGCACACCTGGCAGTGCCGCAGCTGCTGTCGCAGCGGGCGCTCAGTCTAGCGAATGCCCCAGGGACCCGACGGGATCACACTGGCAAGGCCTGCTGGGGGCGGCTGGCGCACTCGCGCGCAGGGTACGTGCACTGGCCCTTGCCCCCAATCGGGCACGCGTCACGGTGCTTTGCGCTTGGCCGACGGGTACCAAGCTTGGACCCTGCCGCACGTCACGCCGACTGCATATGCGGCCGGCGCCCAGCGACGCGCCAGCAACACAGACCCTGCTGGGCCGGACTTCCTGCGCACCGCTGGTGAGTCAGATGCATGACCTGACGGTCACGTTCAGCTTGCTCTCCCTCCGAGAAGAAGGTAATGACCTGGCAACGGTGTTTGACCAACTCTCCCTTAGGGAACCGGTCGTTGCCAGGTCGCCTCGCCAGCCAGCCGGGAAACGTGGTGAGTCAGACGTAACGCAGGCTGGTGATAACAGCACCCACGCAACAATGACCGAGACAGCACCTGTCACGGCTATGGTTGCCAGTGGAAAGCGCAGTCGACGCAGAGGTAAACACAGACGGCGGACGCAGGAGCGACAGGCCCAGTGCGACAATTCTCGTGCACCCCTGGCACCAGCCACCACACCGCCGAGGGGCGGTGCCTCTGCCCCCTCAGCACCAATATCCGGGCCGGCGAAGGTCACCACCGTGACGGTGGCGACCCGGATACCCTCAACCGTGTGCCATACAGTCACCGTGGAGGAGCAGCAAGACGCGCTGGCAAAAGCCACCAACTATGGTTTTTCCACTTGGCACACGGGCCTGCAGGCACTCCACAAACAGGCGCTTGGGGAAAACACAGCGACGCTAGCACGTGGTGGGGAGCTTCGCCCCGTGAGCAACGTGGGCAACGGCAACTGCCTGATTCATACAGCTCTACACGGCATAGACAGCGTCGCAGTTGAGCACGGACTGCCGGCCCCAGCACTGGTGATTGCCATGCGAGAGGCACTGCTGGACGGGATGGTGGCATACGTCACGCAGGGGGCGGGCAAACAAGGGGCCAGCATGTCATCGATGCGTCAACTGACCGCGCATGCAGCAGCCCAACCTGCGTGTACACGTGAACAATTCGACACGTACGGGACACGCGCTCGCTGCCTCGCAATCGAGTACGGCACAAATGAAACGGACAGCGCGGACAGCGGGCACACGCTCCTGCTGCAACGCCTACAGGAAGAGGGCGTGTGGGGACGGCCCCTCGGTTTGTCTGTGTGGGCCATTGTTGCAGCGGTCTACGCGGTCTCGGTGACGGTGTGGCAGGCCGAGCCTCAGGCCACTGGCAGCACGCAAAAATCAACAGGGCTGGTGCTGGCACAACTGATGGGGCTGCCAGCGGTATTCGCACCGGCAACTCCAGCTCAGCCTGACTGCCATCTGGATGTGCTGTGGACGCCGCCTGGGCTATATACAAATGTGGGACACTTTGAACTGCTTGTCGCCCCTGCGGCAGCTCCGCCCTTGCCAACCACTATGACAGCGTCGGCGACCACTCAAGCTAACAGCACCCACATCACGGCTCCGAGTCGGACACAGCCCCGTACTGCGCTGCAGTTGCCACAGCAGCCTGAGCCACTGAGGTGTCCTTTATGCACACTGGCATTTTGGCAGCTTGGTCAGAAAGAGGACAGCAAACAGCGAGGCAAACTGTCAGCTGCGAGCCGCATGGCACCGGTAGTGGCCCACTTCAACGGTGGTAGCTGCACGAGGTCGATGCTGAACCCTGAGGCGAGCACATCACACTGTCAGCAAAATCTGGCGGCAGCATACGCCAAGGGCATCCGGCAGCAGGTTGATCACGACCCATCCGGTGACCGTGCCCCTTCAGGCAGCAGTACCTGCAACACTGGGGCACACCATGCCAAGCGTGTGCAGGAGATGAGCACCATGTATGGTTGCACGGCAGAAGACTTCCTACGGGCGGTAAGGAAGCTGAGTGCATGCACAGGTGCCTGCGGTCTGGTCCATATGTCAGCCAGCGCGGGGCAGAGGCAATGCGCGCTGACCTCGCCATGCCACACGTGTCGACGGAATGGAAGCGCCCCCACGCGCGCACGCCCGGCAGTACCCCCGGGCCAGTCCGAGGGCGGGGGTGCGGGTAGCGACGGCGCGGCCGCGGCGGCGGGGGCTGCCGCAGCGACACCTCCAAAGCCACCGGCGGTGCCGGCTAGTGGCGCTGCCAACTCAAAGTCCAGCAAGAAACGCCCGGCGGCCACGGCAACCGGCGCGCAACGCCGGCGCCGAACGGCAGCTGCTGCAGCACCGCCTGGCAGCGCCGGCAGCCGCACTCAGTCTAACAGCCTAAGGCTGCAGGACAGCAGCCCCCCCCACGGGACGGCCGTGGGATGGGCGGACATGGACTTGGACCCGCCGGACGATGCCGCGTCACCGCCCCCCCCGACCACCACCACCAGTGGCAGGCCCTCAAAGCCCCAGTCACGAGCATCCCTGGCTTGGGACCTCTCGACGCCCTCGGTCGTCCACGCACTTGACCAGACCAATGAGGCGGATCTACTGCTGCTACGGTTCACCACGACTGCCAACCCCTTCCGCACTCAGCTGCAGTGCACCCAGTGGGCACGGCTAGTGGAGCACGCCACACGACTACTGGCGGACGCCACAGACAGTGCACGTGAGGCGGCACGGGTGCGCCTCCACCATGGTGCCGGGGCGTTTGCTCATCAGGTTTCTCAGACTCTAGTGCAGCGCGGCTACAGGCTGCTGCACCTGCTAGCAGCAATGGCCTTTGGTAGGCAACCGGAGGGAACCGGTATGCCGCCTGCGGCCCGGCTGGCAGCGTTGCTGTCTGGCGACTTTGCGGAGCTACTGAGAAAGACGCTGTCAGCAGCAGCGGCGCTGCGGGCCCCCAAACCAAACAACGCAGCTACGGCGTCGGCACAAACGAACTTCGATGCCGACTGGACGGAGGCTGACTCCAGGCAGCAAACAGCATGCGCTGCCCTCTCAGGCAAGCGACGGGGGGTAGGCCTGGCTGCCGCACGACTAGAGGCGCGTGAAGCATGCGCCCCAGCAGACGAGGTCACGGCACAGGTGCTGGCAGCAAAGCACCCTGAAACTGGCACCCGGCCCGGGGTAGTCGATACGCCAATGGAGCAAGTGCGCGGCCTGGTACGCGACGCCCGGCGGCACTGCTTGCACGGCGCAGGGGTGGCAACGACCGCCGGGCCCGCTGGCAGCGGCAGTCCCGTCTTCGAATCGGGTCAGGCGCATGATCGCAGCGATAGGCCTGAGGATGCTGCCAGCGCAGCCGGACGGCGCCTCGAGGTGGAGGCGACAGACATACTGTCGACCTTGTCCGCAGCAGGGGCGGGGAAGGCAGGAGGGCTGGACGGCCTACGCTATGAACACCTCTTGATGGCCGCTGGGCCTGGTGCACCAGTGAAAGCAGCCACCCGCCCCGTGGGCAGTGCCTCGCCAGGACTAGCTGGTGATTCAGAATCGGATGTGATGGAACCGGCATTCGCCCATCACCTGGCCAAGGTGTTCACGACGCTGCTTGTTGAGCCCGAACTGCTGCCGGAGCAATCGCAACGGCTTCTCCGCGCCGCGGCCCTCTCAGGCATAGGACAGAAGCGGCGTCCGATCGCCTGCTCCAGTGTCTGGCGCAGACTCCTCGGGTCCACAGCGGCACGGGGTGTCAAGGGCAAAATATCGGGGCTGCTGGCCTCCATGTCGCAGTTTGGCGTAGGATACCGGTCTGGCGTCGAGCATGTGGCAGCGTGCGCGCGCGTGTGGCACGAGCTGTATGGCACCACAATCCAGCTGGACTGTGAGAACGCATTTAACAGTGTGGATCGCGCCGCCATTGTGCGGGGACTTATGCTCTTCTGTCCGGAGCTGCTCCCGCACTTTGAGTCCGTATACTGTGGTGACACTGCCCCAGAGATGCGAGTGGAGGTGAACGGTGAAGCTCGCATTATCTGCTCCCACCTAGGGTGCCAGCAAGGGGACCCTCTAGGGCCGCTGTACTTTGCAGTGGCAGCGGCATTCCTACTCTTCTACCCTGATGGAGTGAGTGCGACGCCCGGCAGTATGCCGGCCTACGGCCACAGCACAGCGGAACCGCCAGCCCCGCACTGCGCTTTCCTGGATGACCTCAACGTGCTGCAAGCTGCCTACTTCGACGATGCAGCGGCCGCTGGGGTGGCAGAGGTGATCCGTCGGCTTGCGGCAGGGGGCCTACGCGTTCGACCAGACAAGTCGCTGGCCATTGCCATGCGCGGCACAGTGTTTGATGAAGCGGCCAGAGCACGCCTGCGCGCCCTTGACATACCGTTTGTGGACGCCACCATGCCAGAATCCAGTCAGGGCTTTACGTCGGTCGGGGTACCGGTAGGGCACCCAGCCTATGTGCATGCTGCCATGAGCAAGCATCTTGTTGACGCAGGGACATGGCGATTGTCGTGGCAGCTAGCTGGGATGGCGCGGCATCACCTACAGGCAGCACAATTCATTCTGCGCAGGTCACTGACAAAGCGCATGGGCTTCTTAGCTCGGGTCGTTGACACGGCTTTGAGTGAGACATGGCTGCACGCATTTGACGGGTTCTGTGCATGGACGCTTGAACGCATGCTGCACCTGCACGGCTGCGCTACCGCGGCAGTCATGAAGTCACACCTGCTGGCCGCCTGCACTGCTGGTGACAATGAGGTAGCCAGCAGTGGCAGCGTGCTGGTATTGCCGCGCTTGGGCCCGCCAGAACTCACGGACATCGCAGTGCCACTGCGGGCGTCACGGTTGCCGGAGCGACGAGGCGGTCTGGGCATGCCGCTTTTGGGGCTACTGGCACCAGCCGCATACACGGCCCAGGCATGCACAACACTGCGGCCTGCAATAATTCATGCCACTGTGGCAGCAGGGGCCCTGAGGCTCGGCACTGACGAACACGGCGCAGTCACCTGGTTCGCGCAGCACTCATGCGCAATACGCGAGGACCAGGGACTGCCGCCAATCATCGAGGCCGTGCGACGCTCTACGCGAGCGCTGACAGCTGATGGCGGCGAAAAATCACGCACAGCTGTGGCCGAGCAGCTCCCAGCATCGTTGCTACGGTGGGCAGCGGATACAACGGCCGCAGCGTCGACGCTCCCCACTGCGGTGCAAGCGATCTACGCCGCAACTGCCGTCACGGAGACGGGGACCACTGAGCCAGCCCCACACACCCACGGCATTGTGCCTGGCGCCGAGGCGGCCGCTGCGGCGGCGACCGTACCTGGCCCTCAAGCCGCTGCCGCGGCTGCCTCTTCCACGCCCGCTAAAACACAAACTAGCGCGGAAGAAAGCAGCTGCAGCGGCGGGCAGGAGGACGACGACGACGACTGGGAGGCCTATGCTGACGAGATCTGCAGAAAGGTAGTGCCCCGCCGCCGGCGCGGTCACTTCACGCACGGACTACAAGCCGGCCTTTCAAATGTTCTTCGACGTCAATACGAGGACTGCCTGGTGGAGGACCTAGAGGCTGCCTCGGCTGGTGCCGTGGGCAAGCCGACGCAGGCTACACTTATTGGTGACTTGCGTGACACCAGCCGCCGCCGCCAACAGGCTAGCGCGCGGGTCCTGGCGCAGCTGCGCAGCCAGCGTGCGTCCGGGGCAATGGCGTGGATGAGCGTGCCACCCGCTGCCAATGACCGCCCGGGTGCGGCGCCCATGTCCAGTATGGCAGCAGCCACGATGATTATGGTTGCGATCTTTATAGACGGGTGGGGCATACAGGGCGAGGTGTGCCCATGGCGGTGCAGTGACGTGAGCCCCACCTCCACGCATGCGATCAGCTGCCCCAGCCAGCACATACGGGGGCACAACGCGACACACACTGCCCAAAAGCGGTGCCTACAGCGCATCTTGAGACAGCACCATGTCTCTATTGTCCGCAATGAGGACGCTAGCGTCTTCAAGGTACCGGGGTATCGGGCGGACACAGTCATTGACCCAGGGTGTCTGCACTTTAGCAGTGCATACCGTAACAAGGGAATAGTGCTAGACACAAGTGTGCGCGCACCCACAGCGAGCTCGTACCTGACAGGCAAAACAAATGCCTCGAACACGGACGGCTATGCTGCTGGGGTGGGGGAGGACGCGAAGGTCAAGCACCACACCGGCACCTTGACGTCATCTTGGGCTTTTGTGCCATTCGTGCAGGAGTCGTACGGACGGCTGGGCAAGCAGACAAGCCTTTTTGTTAAGGAGTTGGCAATGCACTCAGCACTGTGCTCAGGGGGGGGGAAGGCAGATGTGTTACGCAAGGCCGGGTTAGCTAAGCGTCAGATCCACATTGAGCTGAGCATATCGCTGGCGCGGGAGTTGGCGGAGCGCGTCATGGCATACACACGTGGAGCGCGAATGCTGGGCTGTGTTGCGGCGCCGGTATCCAAACTCCTAGGGCACAGCGCAGACTAGGCTGCTGCGTTGACGCAAGCTTTTCGATTGCATAGGCAACCCGGCCTCCCTTGGGCCTTTATAAATACAAGTCCATACGTACATCACTTTAAAGTAATTTTCATGACAGCTGTGCTGTTTCCACTTCCAGCCTTATAGGTGCGGTAATGCCGTCAAGGCTACAACATTTGCTGGCCAAAGCAGGTGATGTCAATCTTGGAGAGGTATTGGTCTGCTGTTGAAAGGTCAGGATCTTGAATTCGAGTCTAACACATCGTGCGCACGTTCGTGGGTATTTTGTTTTGCACTGGGCTTTTTATATTAGGAGCAAATAGTGTGTGATGTTTGTCAGGCGAAGCGCTGCAAGTCCAGATTAAGCTATTGGTCTGATCAGCAGCAGCAGCAGAGGTCGGAATGGCGTGCGGCATCGCAACAGCACACCCCAGGCAGCGCCTGCTGTCATGCCTGCACTGTTGCTGCAGCTGACCGGTGCTGAGCCAGGCTCACATGCAGTACTGATGACATGACCGTTTCAATGCTTGATGTGCAACTAGCACAGGCATGTCATACAGCATAAATTGACAGTTTGAAAGCCCTGGGTTGTGCGCAACGGACCACCTTCTGCTTTACAGCTATTGCCACTCACAAGAAGCATGAGAGCTTGCTCTTGCCAGCGAGGTGAACTGCATGCCAACAGCGCCACCTTGTTAAACACGCATGAATCCGCATTGCAAGCTGATCTGAGTGTTAAGTCACAGCCGATCAATGGACAAGCTCTCTATGCGCCGACAGGACGCACTCCAAGGGCGAACCGAGCTCAGACGAGCAAAGCGCGCCAGCTGTGCAGTTGTCCAAAGACGGTGAAGGACATGCTGGGGCCACAGAACAAGCATCCGACAAGTCGCGCGAGGCAACACTGAGCAGGGTTCAAAGTCTAGCGCAATTGCTGGACAACACGTGGTGAGTCATCCCTGGACAGCTGTTTGTGCAGAGGCGCCGGATGTGTTCTGCAGTAGAGTTGCGCAACTATTGCAATAGTTAGTTATTCATTATGCCTGCTGGACCATTCGTGAGTTATTCGTTAGTTATTCGTTGTTTAACATATATTCGTCATTTTATCGTCATTGATTGATATTGATGGTTTCACTAACAAATTTCACTTACCGCCACCCTAAAAATGGGTCACGGGTGATGAGCTCCTTCAAGTTTTTTCTGTCGGACTTCCCAGCATTGTGGCTGCACTTATCTTGTCTTCAGCAGTTATATAGCCTGTAAAATCATAGCATGGCGTTTCTCACTGCAACAGTTCACATATTGAGTCCACGTTTTTAACCCTACTTGAGGTTCCACCATGTTGAAGGTTTTCTCATTTTTCGGTGTGTGCTGAAAGCAAAGGCTACAGAGCCGGTGGTCAGAAGTCTGAAGATCAATGCCATGAAGGCTTGGGCGTGTGTTGCTGCCAACCAGCATGAAGCAAGCACTCGGCGAGTGCCTTCGTGCGCGGCTAGCTGCAGTGCGTGCTTTTTGGCGAGGCTGGCAAACACAAACCCAGGTTTGGTGATGAAGATGTGCTGCTGTGCTGGTGCTGCTCTTTCTGGCACGTCAGCGCAACATCATGCGTGCAGGCTTCGCGGCTTACACCGCGTAACAAGTTGGGCAACGAGCTGAAGGGGCGGCATGTATAAAAATGTGAAAACAACGAATCGCCTTCAGAGGCGTCGTTAGTTATTCGTCGTATAACAAATACCCAACAACTAACGAAGCAACGCGTTGTTTTTTTATTCGTTATGTAACTCTATCCTGCAGTAGTGTTTATCTTTAACTAGAATGTGCTCTATTGTCAATAATCGCAGGATTGTGTACAGCAGGAAGGCAGTGGTTACTGTGCTGTGTAGAGGTTTACGCACAGTAGCCCCATGGTAACCTGCTGGGTTGGTTCCTTTCAGGAAAACATTTTCAAAAAATTGGCTGGTTATTTGTTTACATACTAGCAACTCTGCACAACAACGGCCGATTATCCAAAAGGACAGCTTTTCCCTCGGCGGGTTAACGTTTACTGTAACTGGTTATGTTCATCAACCTGTGCGCCTGCACAACACTGTCCTGCGTATCACTCGCCTTTGTTTTTTTTTTATGATGCTATCAGATCACTGGTGTTGTATGTATGTACGCAAAATCATGTTGTCTGGCAATCTGCCACTGAATCGGCCAAGCTGAGCAACATTGTCTTGAGAGCTGTTGTGCATAGCTTAACATGAGTTGCCTGCGTTTCGCGTCTGCAAAATGCTCATGACGTACAACTCCTCCTCTGGGGTGTGGCTGGTGCTTTATTGCGGCAGGCCACTGTCACAGCACCAAGGAATCTGGCAACAATGCTCACAGCAGTTGCACCGCTTAGTTGCTGCACAATGATCCGTGCTTCACGTGCTCGTGCGTTGACAGGTGGGTCAGCGACTTTGAGGTCGATGACATTGTGGTCAAGACGAAGCATGGCATTACCCTCTTTGTTCGCTGGGAGCTCGCTGAGTGTGCAGGCAGCGCAGACAAGCCACACTCTGCCATACAAGAGCCACCGCCGGCACTGTTCGCGCAGCTCTTCACCCTCATTAGTGTCTTGCTGGTGCAGAGCGGCACTACTACAGACAACTACAAGTAAGTCAGACTTTGTAGTGGATTCAGTGTATTCGCCGCTACGCTTGCTGATGTGACATAAAGGTGACTCCTCATCGTGTACGCGACATATGCTGTTCGATATTATGTTTTTCGACTGCACAGGCAGCATTAGTTGTCCGTTTGAAGAGCTACAGACATCAATGTGCAATCAAAGGAGGCACCTTTGAGTGAGTCAAGCACCGACAAATCGTTAATACATGAGCTTAGTGTAGTACTGAGACTTCCATTTGCTAAGCTGCATTTCAATGTTAACTCAGACAAAGTTTGTTGGCCTTGATATGCACTGTCACGCTGCGATGCTCTCTTTACGCAGCCTCTGGGATGTCTTCATTCTCATGGTACACTGGGAATGTGCTGCTGTTGTTACTTGAGTTCTATTTTTTTTACAAAATCAGAGCTTTTGTTGACCTTTTGCTTGTGCAGCACCAGCATCCGACAGCTGGTCAGCAAGCTGGTGAGCCAGTTTCTACACCAGCAGGGCGAGGCCACAGCTGACAATGCGGCAGGGCTGGAGGAGGTGCTGCATGGGTTTCTGGCCTTGTATGCTGATGCTGCAGCTCTTCAAAGGTTTATCCAGTAAGTTCATGTAGCTCGTATCCTACTCTGGACTGATGATTGCTCGTGCACACAACGATGCAGCAGCAACAGCAGCAGCAGCAGCAGCAGCAGCAACTGATTGAGATTTAAATGTGAATGATCTTGTACTGGGTACTTTTGTCGAAGACTGACGCTGAAAGATTAGTGCTTTCCTTTCTGATGGCTGCATGAGGTCAGAATCACAACATAAATCTCAACTTGTGCAGACAGCTAATTCTGCTCTTCACATTATTGGAAGGGCCCACACTCTCCCACGTGTTTTGAAGTCATTGTACTTGTACGAGAGCTTTGTGGTATCTCTTTCGTGCTGCATACACAGCAGCAGTGTGAAATAATTGCAACACACACCTGCATGACAGATGCAAACATTGTGCCACCACATATGCCTGGGCTTAGTGACCTGCTGGTGCTGCTGCTGATTTTTTATTGTCGCATAGATGTAAGACGACCTCATGTACTACAGGAGTACTGTGACAAAATGGCGCATGGTGCGCACAGAGATATGCTGCTCGTGCCAATGCAAGAGCAGATTGCTGCGCTGTGCTGCTGTGCGTAGGTTTGGATACTGAACAATTGAAGTCTTTCAGAATGTCATCAAGCCAGCGGAAGGCGCCAGGCGCCAATGGTTCACATTGCAATCACGCCACTATTACTTCCAAGAATCACAAAAATCATCAAACCCACCTATCATTACAGCAGGAGGCATGTTGCCCGTGTCAACACTGTGTGTTGCGTCACGCTGCATGTGTATGTGTCTCTGCCAAAATGCAAATCTGCCCCATGTTATAAGGCTCTATCTCCTAGTTAGTGGTGATGAGCTGAATGAGTCTCCTAGCAATAGCTTGCGGAGCAGCTGAAAAGTATGCACAGCGCTTTGTTGAGATTTGTGCTCTGAGTAGTGCAGCAGGATCATGGCCTTGTTTTAGTGACCCTTGGCTTACCTGATCATAATATATCGCCCATCCAGGACATTTAGTGTTCATGAGGCAATACATCCAGCTTCAATGACGCAGTCACTTTGATGCAGCACATCTGCATGAAATGGCAGTTTGACGCCTTGCACACTGTTTTTGCGCCGCTGCAGGACGGCACAAGAGAAGGACAGCATCAGCACGCCAAATGGCGTTTGTGATCAAGTGTGCAAAGCATTCAGGCACGCAGCTCTGAGCACTTGCCAACGATGTGCTCAACACAACCAAGTCAGTCAACGATCACCGAGCTTTTGTGCGTGTGAGTTCGGCAACTCAGTGCACCGGCGAGAAGTGTGCGAGATCAGTCTTGAATCGAACAGAAAATATGAGTTCTGTTTCTAAAAGATGCTTCTATGAGTGGATTGATGCAAAGGCGCGCTATTCCATCCCTTGTGGATGCACGCTCTACATGACTCTCATGGCGCGCTGCAATCAAAAGTGAGAAGTGAGCCGTTGGTGGCACATCTGGCGCATGGTGGGTTTGGGTTAGGGTATGTTAGGGCTGATCCTAAGTTGCCACTGACAAGGAATGTTGCATGGCCAGTGTTCGTTATGCACTTTGTTGCTGTTCAGTGTATGATATGGTGATGGCCAAAGGGCAGCAGAAGCAGCGAATGAATGCCAACTGATGAAGTCTGCAACGCAGTTCAGAACGCCATGAGTGCAGTATATGTGCGCAAGCTGGTGATGGTCACTATAAATTGTAGACAAACGGCACATATCCCTCACGAGCACTTTTTAGTCTGAGCTTTGCTAGATCAGCGATGCGTTGATCACTATGGCTTCTTTTGTTCGTCTTGCCATGAACGAGGTTGCGCCGATGCCAGCAGCAAAGCTGCTCTACGCAGCCACAACTGCAACATCAGCTGCAATGTCTTGGAAGTCATTGGCCACAGCAGCAAACAGGGGCTTCATCAGCTGCTGCTGCCTCTGATGATGATCGAAACAGAAGTATTGGTTTATTTTGCATACATAATTGTTGTGAGAGCTTACATGCATATTTCAGATGCTTGCAAAGCCACTGGCTTCTCGTGGCTGCAGTCAATATGCTGGATGCAGCGAAATCAATGCCTGCAATTCCGAGAGGCTGTGAGTGTGCCACACTAACACATACAGTCTGACACGCACCCTTTGCTGCACCTCATGCTGCGGGAGGGATGATAAGTGCCCCATATTTTTGCAGGCTTGGCTTTGTCGACAGTAAATCGCTTGATATGAGCCACACATTTTGATGCAAGCGCTCAATTGGTCACCTAACACGAGCAACATATCGTACTGCAATTAGTGACTAGTGACTTTCACTCTATCTCTGTCATGTCATTGCAGGACCGCACATGAGAAGATGCAAGACGCTAACGCCAAGGAGAGGCCGGTTCTTGATGCCATAATAAACCTGGAGCAACTGAGGAGCGCTCGCGACGAGCAGATCAAGGCATGCCAGGATGGGCTTAACCAGGCGTCATTGCGTCGTGGTGGCCCACGGAATACAAGGTGCAAGGACACTTCAGCAGACCCCCCAGGGCCGTATGCAATCGAAGCGCACATGGGCATCCCACCTACAGTTTACAATGGCCCGCCTGCTGCTCCTCCCCCCGCCGGGCTATTCCTGCCCACCGTCTTCCATTCTGGCCCTGTTGCACCACAGCAGTGGCCGCAGACAGCTCATGGTAACCAAGAGTATAGCCTGCACTTCGCAACCCTGCCAACTTCGTTTGTCCCGCCTGCCATGTCCAACTATGGGACTTCAGCAGATGCAGGCGGCTACCGTGCCTATCGCAGGCCTGCTGTCTCAGCCGAGCAGTATGACCAGCACGGTGGATATCACGGCATGCAGCTGCAGCCCGAGGAAATATACGGCCAAAGCAACTTGCAAATGCACATGACCCAGCCTCCTACGCCAGCGTACAGCATGCAGCAGAGTGGTTCATATGCTGCTGCAGCAAACACGCAATCAATCCCTTGAACCATGCCTGCCGGCTTTCCCATATATCCCCTCGAGCGGCCTGCACCCCCTCGCGGTGCCCCCCCCCCCCCCCCCCCCAGATATGCAGCCTGTGCCCCCCAATTTGGGGCCACCCCCACCGCCAACCCTATGAACCCATAGTGTGCGGCAGGTGCAGCAGATCCAGGAACAGCAGTGCCGTTGATGGTCTAAGGGCGTTCAAGTTGTAAAGTGTGAGCCCTGCACAGGACTGCGAGGCACTGCTCCACTATGTCTTGCCCTGCGCTATGGCGCAAGTTCCTTTGTCATCCGCCCTACTCACTCCGTGCACAGCCTGAGCCAGCCCGAGCCTTGTCACTGGGAGCATAGCTCAGAGCGATTTAGAAGCAGAAGCAAGTTTCGCTGTGCCTGGCCTCAGCTAGACCGCCACACGCACAACCAGCTTAAGCAGCAGCTACGTTTTCATTGCGTTGGGCATGTGCTGCGCTACTATGCGGGCACCTGAAGAAAGTCATAGCAGGTATTGTTGGTATGCTCGGCTTGCAGAAATCCGGTCATGCTCCAAGGGTGCTAGGGCAGGCAGGACGTAGCCTTGTGCTGTTGCTGCACCCATAGCCCCTCCATAACGGTACTACGATACCATATGGATCTGAACATCAACCCTCGCCATCCAAGCCTCGCTATTCTGGCCAGTTGAGGACGTGCAACAGTCTGGCGATAACCATCATGTTGGTGCATTCGAAGGGAGATTTGTGTGTGGCGAGGATTTGGCCAATCTCAGCCTGGTACCAGCTTGCTGCGCACCATTGACAAAGTCTGGTGGCAGCGCAGATCCTGATGCATCCAGATTACATAATGCAACAGTGTCGGTCCAGACCGGATATGCCGCACGCATTCACTCCTCACATGGACAGAGGCACAGACCGAACGGAGCGCTTGCAAGCATAGCCCAACGAATCATGGGTCCAATGGTCACTGTCGTGATGTACACGTCGTTTTCTCGGCTCAAAACCTGCTAATGCTTTCGGAATACCTTTTTTTGCTGAGTATTTGCCTCATGATGTTGCTGCTTGATGTTCAATCCTCTAGCGTGCCATTAGCTGAGAGGGTCACAATGTTGCCAAGTATTTGGCATTGCCTGATGCATACACGTCGTGATATGATGTGATGAACGACATTGAAACGAGTGGTGTACACTCGCTTTCAATCACACGATCTGCTGCGGCTAGGAGGCACACAAGAAGTACACCAGGCAAGAGCTACATCACTCAAAATTCGCAAGAGTACCCTCTGCGAGAAAAATAAGGACGCTTCTCATGATTTTGTTAGGCACAAAGAGGGGTGCACGCATGTTTGAATGCACAGAAAAGGTCCTACGGGTTTTGTTCTTCTGAACTGCGCAGCAGCAGCACATGCACAGCTACTCTCAGACATATCTATGCTGCCTCAAATATCTTACAAACACAGGCGTGTATGTGTCTTCTTTCTCTACATACTAGTAGAAGAAACGGATCGACGTCATGTGGTGGTATGGGTTCTTGACAATGTCCCGATGGTAGCTGGCTGTGTGCTTGGCTGATGCTGTTGGCAGTTGCGTATGCACCCTCGCAGCTACAGCACTTGCACATAGACTGCTGGGTCGGCACTGACAAAAAAAAAACCTCAAGATCTGGTGCCGATCTTGATAAACTCGAGAGAAACCGGAAGATTCGGCCAGTCATGCATGAGAATCCTCGAACAGCAGATGAGCCGAAAGCAGGTTATTCACCGCAGGCTGTCACGTGATTGCAGATCGAATATGCACAGTGCTCGAGGTTTGGCGGTCGAGCACAAGCAAAGATCATGACTACAGTGTCTATCACAACGGTGCAGAAGCAACGCACTGTCACACAGATGTTCAAAGATAGGAAGGCACCAAGTCGTTGACCCCTTCATACCGTAGGCAACATGCATGAATGGCCACAGCACCGTGAACGCAGATGCACCAAAGTTGATGTGGTGTTGAGACAATGCTCTGATCATGCTACACTTCGAGCTTCATGACACATGGCAGAATGCAGGCAATTGAAAGCAGTGTGAAAGTTCAAGAGACTGTTGCCTCACGTGCTCGCAGTGATGAGATGGTGACAGCACAAAGACACTTCAGCCGGCTTACAGGCAGAGTCAGCTAAAACTTACAGTTAGAACGCCAGCTGACGCAAAGCGGAACTAGCCAAAAGCTGCACTTCAAGTATGCTCCAGCCTAATGCTCAAGCTTACAACAAAGGCGGACGCTGCGAGCTGTCTTTCCTGGCACAAATCTGCATGCGTTGCTAGCTGACGCTGGCTGTGCGGTCAAACTTTTGCTTTCACCATCATTTAGGCTAGATATTCAGTTCCCGGTGTGGCATCAGTGCACCTTGGCTCAGGCCTTGCGGCTGCTGTGCTGCAATGTAATGAAGAAAAGCCTTGGCAAACAGTGCACTCCTCCCCTTCCCCTTCCTGAGACAGAGCATAAATGTACGTGTTTGCTGGCATGTGCCGCAAACAAGTCCTTCGCCGGTAAACTTGATCAGTTGTGCATGTAAGAGCCACCTGTCTTACGCAGGGCACGGAATGCCACAGGTTGCCGCTGACACTGCATACTGGCCCATGTCATAGGAGCTGGGGTGGACAGATTTGCGAGAGTCATTTGTGCTGCATCGCACCAGGCCGCTATTGAACCTTGAACCGCGCACACATGGGGATGTGGTCGGATGGACAATAGTCATTGGGTAGGCCGTGGCCACGCTCCAATATTCTCTGCAGCGGCGGCTCCAGGACGGCAATGCACTCCAGGCTGCATTGCTGTGCATGTGGCGCCCCATACAATATGTAGTCCACCTGACACGGCAGGCAACAAGGCAGTTCTGACGACGTAAGCCCACGAAAGCTTTGACGTGGGGGACAAATTGAGGAGGAGACTGCTGCTGTGCCAACATTCTGTTCAGGAGTGACGTCAGCAGGAAAGATTGTCATGTGCTTCCATGCTCTGAGTCAATGTTAAGCAGTGCAAGCAGGATGACGGTTCAGCGACCTCAGCTGTTGCATGCAAGCGATCTGCTGCATCGACATGCCGTGCTGCAGGTGCTGAGCAACCTCACACTGCACAGTGCTCATGAAGTTGCAGGTGCCTTGCCTTGCCAGTAGCTCCTGCTCACCAGCACTGCAATATTTGCGGTTGCAAATATAAGGTTTGACGACGGTGTACAAAGATTATTTTACAGCAATGGGAGCAGTATGAGCAGCGTCGAGCCTTCTGAAGGCCAACATGAAGGCACCAGCATGTTCCGGTAACTTGACAATGTTGTGTGCTTGTCGATCTAGGTACCTGCTATTCTAAAGCACAAGCAGGATGATATGAAGCTAGCGTGCGAAGCATGTGCTCACCGTAGCCTTGCACTGCTTGTGGTAGGTTGTGAAGGCAGGCTCTCCTGTTGTGAAATGATCCGCCTGCAAGCGACACGCGGCACACGACATGTCGACATGGTTTGAGATCACTACATGGCAAAGTCAGCGATATTCTCGCAACTCTGAACCAGGCTGATGAACGCAGGCAGCAAGTCAAAGGATTTAAAAGGCTTATATGCAACAAGACCGTTTCGTGACCGGGCATGGTTGATGCAAGCAGCTACAGTGTCACGCTACGCTCGACAACGCCACGCCAACACAAGCATCTATAGTTATACTTCTATCCTTGATGCCATGGTAGGGCATCCCCGAATGGTACTTGCCTTTGAGCACTGCAGGTAGTTGAGATATGTACAGTGACGGCTACAATATAAGAGCAGGTCCGTCTAGCCAGCCTCACCGCTCTTATAATGTGACAGCTCTTATATTGTCCTTGGGCTTACCTAGGGCTAGGGCAAACCCTAGGTTAAACCTGACCCTATCAGTAGGGTTTGAAGTACTCAAGTAGGATTATAGTACCTAGGAGTTGAATTTGGATTCCGAATTAAGCCGAAACCGCACAGCAGCTGCGGCTGCGGTGCCGAGCACATGAAGTTGTTACAGCTAGGTTGCTTCTCGTGATTTTGGCGCACACCTCCGCTGTTATGCATCGATCGTGAAGCGGCTGGTGGCAGGTGGACACAATATAAGAGCGGGTCAGCCCGAGCAGCACCAAAGCCGCTCTTATATCGACCAGATCCGTGTTCAGCCGTCAAAATGCTCATATACTGTGACCGCTCATGTATCGAGCGCTCTTATATCGTAGCCGTCGCTGTACTTCAAAGTGCACTTACTGCTGCTTGAAGGGCGGATATCCAATGATTCGCACTATCAATTCATCCAGTCCAAAAGCTCTCACTTGCAGGCAACCATTCCACGCTGAATCAAAAGCTGCATGAATGCACAGCAGCCTGGAATCGAGGGTAGCGTAACCACTCTGCCTCAACATCAGTCGTGGAGATCAATGCACTCACCTGCTGGGCATAGGCAGGACGCAGGTGAAGGCCATGCTGTGCAAATGCTGGCTCGTGGGTCTGGAAGCTGCTCTGTCCATTGCCGTCGTATTGTCATAGCGGCGCAGGTACAAAGCGATGCTCCGGACTTGTGGTGTTGTCAAGTTGCCGGCTGAAGGGCGCCAACCGAAGGCCGTGCGGCGGCTCGGACCTGTCGCCGCCTGCCAGCGCCCAAACACTGGGGCACCTGGGTGCAGGGTCAATGCAGGCGACACATGTCTCGCGAGTAGCGCCAGCAGCATCGGCGACATCAGGCAGCACCTGGCGGGCAGCCACATATTCCGTGATGCCGCAGTTTCGAAGGCCAGTGGGATTGTCGCAGGTTGGGCAATCCCCCTGTGCAAAAAACTGGTTGGAGGCAACTAAGCAAACATGGCAGCATGTCAGTCTCAGCTGTATCAGCATGTCAGTCTCAGCCAGCCATGGTGTGCTGTGAACGCCCCATTCAGTCTCTTGATGCGCTTGTCCCAAATTGCATCAAGTACCGGGCGCAGAAAAAGCTGGTGCACCGAAAGACCGCAGGTGTTAGGTCGGGGACTTCGTCATTGGCTGTACACGTGGCATTGCATCCTGTGCTGCTTCTCAACACAACTCCTGCTCTGATCATGTCAGGAAGTGGCTTGTCATTATGATAATGGAAAAACATTAGTAGTTGTGTACAATGATAAGTGGTCTTGTCTATTCAGTGTTGGCATGTACAAGCATCGGTTGGCATCAGTGTGCAATCATGACCCTGACATCACAGTTCCACTGCACTCATGCATGTGCCAACAACGACCTGTGTGTTGTGTAGATGAATACCTGCTGGCTACTCGAGCCACCAGGATAATACGCTCAGAAACACAGGCATTATCCAAAAACCGGCGCGTCATATGATGTTACTATGGTAAACCTCATCACCAGCACCAGCAGATTATCCGGAAGCATTGCGAGCGTACGGTGACCAAATCTAAGTTCAGTCATCACATCACGCTGTCATGCTTCAGTGGACGCTGCAATAAACATGAATGTCACAAAGGCATACGTCACATGGATAATGGACAACAGAAAAACTGGGCTTGGTGAATCCCTCCGCCAGCACAATTGGCTTAAGCCTGATTGATGTTGCGGATGTAAAACACACACCACCGCTCAGAGCAAGCTGGGTTGCGCTTCCCGTACACAAGGACGCAGGCAAAAAGACTTCCCGTATGAGTATTGCTTGACGTACCCTGTAGTGCTTGTTGTCCTGGAAACTGGCTGTGGCAGTGTGACCAGCTGCAGAGAGAGCTGGTGGGCCATCCCTGAAGCAGCCCAATGTGGTGCCACTGCCTGCAGACACCACAAGAAAAGCATGACAAGAGTATAAAGCGGGAGACACAGGTCAAGCGTTTGGGGCCTGATTGACCGGACGTACTGCTTGTGCACAAGACAGCGTAGTAGCCTGCACATCTCTTAGGTGGCTGAACATGATGTGAGTGCAGCTTTGCTGTACGACCTACACATCTCTTGGCTGGCTGATCATAATGCGAGTGCAGCTCTGCTGTGACATTCTTGCGGCAGGCACATCTGCCCTGGCTCTGCTGCCAGCCAGTCGGTTCATGAAATGATGCATGAAAGCCAGTCGGTTCATGAAGTGATGCATGAAATGATCGCAGGGCGAGCAACGTCAACATGTTGTCTCTGTTCTGGCTAAAGCGTGGTTCTATACTGCAACCTTCCGGGTCAGGAAGTAGCGTTTTTATAATGACTTGACGCTTCTGCTCGATGTTTCAATGGCGGTGTGATGTACGCCAAGAGCAGACTCAACTGGCCAGTGCAGTTCAAATCAGATAGATACAGGAATGTCCGTTGGCGATTGATTGCACATCAGTCACGTGGTTGGCAAGCAAGGCGTGCCTCGGCCAGCTGAGCAAGTCAGAGTGTGTGAGACGTGTGCTGGTTATAGTTGAGACTGTGCTTACTTGGGGGAGCCATTTGGTCTGTTGGGCTAGTATCAGGGCCAGCTTCCGTGCTTGTCTCTCAGTCTCCAAGGTTCCCAGTACTGCTGTGATCAGAATAACTGAAACTCCCCAGGCCACAAGTTCAAACCCTAAGAGGGGGTCTTGAACTTGTTCCCTTTGGGACCTTAAGTCATTTCTAACTGCTGCATTCTGAACTCTTGAGTATGACCGGATACCAGAGGCTGCTCATCATATACTGCGAGGTGATTCATTTGTGCAGGATACATATATCAAACCGTGTCATGTGTAAACCCCCCACTTGTTCATTGTCAGGTCACCTATGGTCTTTGACAGGTTGTACACCGCTATACACCAGATCCCCCACATGCCGCAGAAACACGACGGCGGCAAGTTGCACGTGGGGGAGCATATGCCGGCCATGCTGCCGCTTCTCGACTACAGCAAGACAAATGCCATGCTCTCCACGACTGGCGAGCTCATGCGCATGTGGGAGAGCACGCGCCCCAGCGACGGAACGGGTGGCGGCGGCGGCGGTGGCGGGCAGGCACGCAAGGCGACCAAGACCCAGCGACGCGGCCTCCCTGCCAACTGCCCAGCGACCAATGCTGGAAGCAGTTCGACCACGTCCACGACAGGACCGAGCCCTGCTCCAACAACACCTGCGCACACAAGCGGCGGCAACAGCTGCTCCGGTATGTACTGCCAGGAGACGGCCCCTGACCGAGAGGTGGGGGGGCTGGCGCCGCTGGGGGGGCTGGCGGCAGCGACGTACGCGGGGGAGGAGCGCAGCGAGGGGAGCAGCGGCGGCGACGGCGAGCACATGGAGCAGCAGCAGGCGGTGGCGATGACGAGCGGAGGCTGAGGGTGAGCATGTGCGGGTCTTCACGGCCAACACCCCCCCGTGCGGCAATAGCCTGCAACTGCAGCTGACGTTCGCCCTCACCAATTCGCTGGAGCAGCAGCTTAGGTTGCGTTTCTTGCGGCGGACACCCAGATAGCGATCGCGAGCGGTCAGCTGCTGACAGACGCCTAAGGCAACGCACACAAGGTTGCAGTTGAAACAGCTTTGAGTACACATATGAGGCCAGAGCGCATAGCGAGTTACTTTGGCAGAGGCAGCGGATACCCGCGCCCCACACAGCTGCAGTTTGCAATGGCAGGGGGGTTGGCGATAAGAGTTTTCTGCGTGACGAATATGTCCTACTGCTCCCTTACAAGCATGCACATGATCTCTTGCGTCGTTGTCTGCGACTCTGCCCCTGCGTTTGGCAAAGATGAAGCTGCAAACAAAGTGCGCATTGTACATGACTGGTCTGCACGCACACGTTCTGGCGGCCCCAGCGTCAATGACAGCACAGAATTTGCTCATCTGCCACCAATCGTATGTGGTTGTGACATGCCAAACCTGTTACGGTACATCTGGGAGCATGCAGAGGCACACCCTGACCGGCACGTTGTACCTTGCAAAGCTTGATGTAAAGTCAGCATACAGGCATGTGCTGGTGTCATTGTAAGACGCGCTACTGGAATACCGCTTTACATGGTGGGAGACGCGTGCTTGCAGTTCGATTGGGCGGCCCTGCGGCCTGGGACCGGCTACTGGCGTACCGAGTGCCAACAGTTCCGTTCGGACCTTTGCCCCCGGGCACGACCGTGTTGGCATACTCGGCGATGGCGATCCTATCTTTGATGGCGTAGCGTTTACGAACGGTGCCACTACCTATGTTTGCCAGCTTGAGTTGAAACGTAGGCGACTGAAGCTTGCGTTTGGGAGCACATCTTTTTTGTCCTTTGCTGAAGTGTAAAGTCGTCATCGTGGTGCGCCAAAAAGTGGTCCCACGAGCTGTCGCTAGCGTAGCCGTGCTTGCGCTTGCTGCCCGCGGCAGCAGGTGGCATGCTCGCCATGTCGCGCGCGTTTTGTTCTAGTCTGCCCCCCGCGGTTTTTATGCCGGTGCTCCGGCGAAACGGGGGGGACCGTTGAATAGCCCCCCCCCCCCCCGCACTAAATCGCAGGCGAGAGCCTGACTTGGTCGGTGAAACAGGACGGTCCCAGGCACAGTTCGGTCATTTCAACTCACGCACGTGCAGTGGCACAGAACGTGCACGTTCACCTTCCAAGCGGCAGAGTACGAGTGCGGTGTGCCCGATGACTCACTACATAGCGGCAGAACGGGGACCAAGCAACTCTGCGTCCCCGCCGTTCAGCAGCATCTTTGTGGACGACCTATGCTTAGCCATGATAGCGCACGACACAACCGATGCATTTCACAAGCTGAGGTCATTCACGCCGTCAGCAGTACACTCAACATCAGCTCGGTGATACATCAAAAGTGTCACACACAGCACAGCCCACATTTCCATTCTGACGCCATCCCCTTCAATCATGAAGAGAAGTTGCGAAATGACAACAGACATTACGTAGTGAAACTTTGCATTCAAGGTGAACTACAAATGTACAGAGTCCAAGCATATGAAAGTTGGATGGTTTGGGACCTTGCGGCCGTGATGTGTCTAAAAAATACTCATTTCACAGCGTTTGCCATATATACAGTGTCCAGATCCATGACAGGTAAGTGATGTGCATAGGGCACAATCGTAAGTTCAAGCCTATGTGGAGTGTGACCTCCTCAGCCCCATATGTAAATACACACTTCAATCGTTCCTGCCCCGCCACAGCAAGCACAGTTGTTGTGCCCCCCCCCCACCACCACCAACCAACCAGTTTTGGCTTTCGTGCTGCGCTGCTGTTTGCTTGCGACCACCAACCACGTGACTTGGCGATCTCGGCTAACCGACGAAGACCAAGCTTCAGCGGAGGACTGAAACAACAGGTACGTGCATTGCACCCGACCTGCGAACTGGCGCATAGCCACCGCAGTGTCGGAATGATTGCACCTAGCAACATTGCCCGCCTCCTTTGCATTGCTCCGACGCACTTGGTCGTGCACGGTATTGCTGTTTCGGTGTGAGGGCCCAATATGCCACAACAACAGAGCCAAGGCAGCGCCAGGGAAGCTCCCAGCACCAGGCAAACG
The DNA here is from genome assembly GCA_017506865.1 of Tribonema minus. Taxonomy (NCBI): domain Eukaryota; class Xanthophyceae; order Tribonematales; family Tribonemataceae; genus Tribonema; species Tribonema minus. The sequence goes on along the minus strand of JAFCMP010000097.1, from coordinate 259,137 downwards.
ACAGTACAGGCACAGAGCAAAGCCACACGGAGACAAAACCCCAGAAGGCTCAGAAGAACGCCCCAGTGGGCTCAGAACGAAGCCCCCCTGCAGGATATAGCGACGCTAGTACAAGGCACTTCCGGCTGTGACCTTGTTGGGGAAAGCAGGCATCGGTATACTACACCCTGGAAGTACAGAGAAACTCAGAAGAACAGCGGACAGGGGCGGCGTTTGGTCGTGCGCAACACCATTGTCCCTTGTCAAAGGGGGGAGAAAGAGAGCCCTATCCTCCCTTTTCAAGACAAGTGACCTACGGGGCTATAGCTGTGCAAAACAGGGTGCAAGGACTCCCCGTATGGCACTAAAACCGAACTGTTTGTTTTGCACCGGTGATGCCAGTGGTGTGGTCTTGTGGTTCTGGGGGATGCCCTTGACATACAAGATCTGTGCGTGCATACGTGAGGCAGGACATGTGCATTCATTTGCCTGACCATTCCAGCTGTTGACAGGATGGGAAGGCCGCTTGAGATCCCCATTTGATCAGGGCACGTGCGCAAATGCAAGAAGCAACATTATAAACAGATATGCAGGCCTGAAAGGAGCTGTGCGAAAAAAGGTGAATAGAAGCGAAAAGAGGTGAAGAGTCCAGGACATTTCGCAATCGGCAAGTGCAGTTGCTGATGAGGTTGCGCTTTGAATGCGCAGTGAAGCGCATGATCAAGGACACCCTGGTAGCATCAAGGCCACCCGCCAATGCGCAAGCGTCGTGCAGAGAGTGCACAGGTGGGCCAGGGGAGATCTGGCGCGAATGCGGCGTGAGATGAGGGCAAGCGGGGGTCACACACGAGGCGTTATAGAGGCTGGGACAGTGGTGACGCTCAGCACAGCGCAACTGGGGACGGGCTTTGCGCGAGGCGCGTTTTGGCGAGCGCACGCAGAAGGGCAACAGTGGAAGCCACTAGGGGTGGCTAGGTAGCGGTGGCCGTACCGCCAGAAGATGATGAGCAAGTGCATGCAGGTGCAGCACTATACGTACATACCACGGTAGCAGGCTGCTAACAGCAGCGTCTGCTTAGCGAAGGTGGGAGGCGTCTAGGACAATAACACCGTGTGGCCTGCACCCCGCCCATGTGGCTCGCTACTGCGTTACAAGCCGCACACATTAAGGGGGTACATGCTGCGTAGCGAGCCACATGGACGGGGTGCAGGCCACTACCCATCACATGCAAGCAAGTTGAGAGCTCTGCCAGCGAGCCCAGCAAGCGGGCTGCCAAGGGCAATGTCATGGTACTTGCTGTTACATGCAAGCTCTTCGTCTACTTCTGTTGCACTTGTCCATAGATCTCAACTTGCCGTGACATTAGCTGCCTGAAGTAGGCAAGGTGGTGCGTGCTATAGGTGTGGACACTACCGTATTTGCCCGAGTAAACGCCCCCCCGGGCGTGCGGATCTGGAACTTTGCACAGCACGCCCATGGGCGTTTACAGGGGGCCTGTACAAGGGGGGGCGAGGGGGGGGGGTTAGCTGCTCCATTTTGAATTGCCAGCTAGCAGGAAGGGGAGGGGCGTTTATTAGGGCCCGAAGGGGGCGTTTACAAGGTGCGGCACAAAATTTGTAGAGCGATGGCGGACACCTCTCATAACGGCAATGGCGGTGCTGGCGAAGCTGCTGCAGCTGAGGCAGCTCCTGTCAATTGAGCATTGTTCCCTTTGCGACCATCCGTCGGCAGTAGAGGAAGCACTCAGAACAACAATGAGTTCAAGTTCGGCTTGAAGTTCGGCTTAATTCGACGGTTCCGGCTGTTTCTCGAGGCCCGTGCCGGCCTGCAGCCATTATGGTTGCTAGGGGCGTTTGCAAGGGGGGGGGGGGGGGAGGCGTTGTTGCCCACTTTGCCCTGGCAAGCACGCCCATGGGCATTTGCAAGGGGGGGGGGGCTGTACAAGCGGGGGGGTGTTTACTGGGGCATGTACGGTAGCACGTTTCCAGCGATTGATGTTTCACGCGATTGGTTCTGATGTACGCACCTCAAGAGCATACGCATCACAGGTGCTGGCTCACACTTGAAGTTGGCAGCCATGGTGTATGAGTGCAAGCGAAGCCCATGGTGGTGGCTCTGCCTTTCATTGAATGCGCGCCAATGAGTGACAGAAAGGCGCATGAGGCGCCGCGCGCAATGCTGCATGTGGTGAAGGTCACCATGCAGGCACAGAGCAGGGTTGACTTTGCATTACTGCTCAAACGGTCGCATCAGCACATGGCTGACGGCGAAGGTAAGGCCGCAAGCCCGATGCAACGAAGCACAGTTGATCATTGTAAACGCACAGCAATGTGGGACGGCTGGTACGTGCACAAGAGCGTTGGTGATCATTGTTTGTGCGTGTTTCCATGCACACGCATGGCGCTATGAGCTCAGCTATTAAGGTTATGCAGACTATAGTCTACATGAAGCCCAAAGGCAGCGATCAGCAGATCAGCCAAAAATGAACGCTGGCGGATGCAAAGTGCAACGTGCACGACACAACAGTTGAGTGCAAGATAGCACTTGTGTGAGGATGTGAAGCATGGAAGTTGCCATGCATGGAACGCTAAGATAGATGTGCAGGTTTTAATCCTTCTTGATCGCCTCTGTGCAGCTATGAACCAAAATATGTTGTCCTGCGGACATGATGATCAAGGATGGATTGGTGCGCCGTGAAGGAGGCGAAGTCAGGGGTAGTTTCGCGCTGCGATGGTCATTCCGTGTTGCCCTTTATGGCGGACACGAAGGCTGCGTCGCCCTAGGCTGGTTAGAGGGTAACATTCTTCCTGCCGGGCAACCGGAAGGTTTTTCATTGGACCCCGCAGCTCTCTTTGTTGAATGGCGGAGTTGATATGGCGGCTCTCAAGCTCTAGTTGCAGGCTCCTAAGTTCAAGCCCTATGTGGAGTGTCACCTCCTCAGCCTCATCTGTAAGTACACTTTCAGTCGTTCCTGCCCCACCACAGCATGTTGTGGCCCGCACCACCACCAACCATCCAGTATCGGCGTTTTTGCTGCTCTGCTGTTCGCCTGCGACCATAGACCAGTTCAATCTACCGGAAAAAAGAGACCCCAGCCACGAGGCACTTCAAAATATGCCAGTTCAGGGAACAAGAAAGCCATCGCCTTTCTTGCGCGGAGAACATGCTGTTGTGTCTTGCCCATGCGCGTGCACGATGGAGTGGTGCAAGCAGTGGGCCGCAGCAAAGCCGTGCGTTGCTACTATCAACCCAAAACCGGAGTGGCTGCCGATACTTCGCCCTGATGCAGCTGCCTGGCCCAATAGCGCTCGGGTGCGGCTGTGGCACTTCGCTGCTCATGATATCGTGGTGTCGGAGGCCCAGGTACGCCCCCAGATGCCACTCGTCCCCACATCACGCTGCGCGACAATGCGCAGCCGCTCGATGGGCAGCCCTCTAGCCTGTAACTTGATAGGTGCTTGGTGTTTCAGGCCAATGCAGCTCGAGCCCAGACGATGGGAAGCGTGTCAGAGCTGGCATTCCTGCAGCGCAACCAGAACAAGATGAGCCGACGGATTCCTGCTCCACGCTGGACTGAGTGGGAAGAGGCTGCGCACTCCGCAAAATGGCGATGAGCCTCTAGAAGCTGGGTCTTCTGCACTGCTGCTGCTAGCTGCCTCTCCCGATCACTCGGCAACTGCTGTCCCCTTTTTGACGTGTCCAATTTCACTGCAGGGAGACGCTTCATCGCTAGGCTCAACCTCATGCACCAAATGCTCAGCCGTTTCATGCGCATGCTGACTCAGAAAGAGGCGGACGATACTGTGGCCTGCACCCTGTCCATGTGGCTCGCTACTGCGTTACGAGCCGCACGCATTAAGGGGTACATGTCCCACTTCCATCACCACAGATGTGGCCTTGCGGCCGTGATGTGTCTGCAAACTACGCATTTCCAGGGCGGGGGCCATAGTACTGTACAATGACTAGATCCATGAGGGGTGAGCTTCCAGCTTGTTCAAGGTGTCCAGTGATTATTGGGAGCAGCGCAGCATTGCTCAGCGCATGACGCAAGCCCTGACACTCCATGGGAGCAACACTACTTCAACTTCAAGTTGAAATTCAACATTAACTTGAATTTGAGCTTACATTTCAACAAATGCACGCAGACATGTGCGCTTCTCATCAACTGCTATACATGTGCTGTCGCACTTGCACCTCTGCATGCACCGCTGCCACAATACGTTGCCTGCCAGTTTCCTCAGGAGTGTCGGGGGCTGGGTACGTGATGGCACTTGACTGCATTGAGCTTGAGGTAGAACGACCATGGCAGCGCGATTAATCTGCGTGGTCTGCTTACGAGACCCTAGCCCTGATTCCGGGGCAAACGGGGGCGGTTCCGCGGGCGTGCGCGCATTTTTTCTGACCGAAATGATATTGAATGCGCCAAAGGATTCATTCAACTCATCACAGCTGAAAGTTAGCTATAGGTTTCTGAACAAGAACTCATGTATGCACGCAAGGCTACAATGCTCCGAATCCGTTCGGCCCAAAACGCTCACCACCTCACGAACGGGTCAAACAAAGAAATCAAAAATCAGTTCTTCCTAAGGCTAGCACCAAGATGGCGATGACTTTAGGCCAAACCCATACGTAGTCTTTAAGGAACGCACTACGGCTATGTAACGCGCCAGTCAGTGCCACAAACCGTATTGATGTAGAGGAGTTGATTGGTTTTCAGCGTGCGTAACTTTGTGGCCTTGGGCCCAAAAAGTGTGCTGTCAAGTCATGACAGCGATCCAAGCAAGCTCCGTGGCTGAACAAGAAGAAGTCTTCATTCCATGATTTTGGGTGTTCAGTGATTATTAAAACCGGATGGACATGCATGCAGGATTGCTCAGCGCGGCCCGCTGAGCATCCACTCCAGACCAGTCTAAACCTCAACTGGAGTGTGTTGAACTTTGCACAACTTTAACTTCAACTGTTGCCACAGTGCTCAACATGCATTTTTGCACACTTCAGCCTACCGCTGCCACATACCCCCCCTGCATGGTGCTCTCTGCATCCATGCACAACCTGCAGCGGCACAAGCAAGCGCATGTGCTGTGCCATCGGATGATCACTGGATGTCCTCACATCACTGTGGCACGTGCAATCCGTTACACCATGCTGCAAAACAGAAGCAGAAACGCATACAGCACGATGGCCGGTGCCATCGCACTGCGCTCGTGCAAACGCACAAACAACACCCCCTCCCCATATCCTAGGCTGGGGTGGCAGCCCAGTTGTGTAGTCCGTCACACCATGCTAAGGGTCGCGACCAACCTCTTGGTATCCCCAAACTCCGGTCTCGCTCCAAACTCCGGTCTCGCTCCAGACGCTGAGCAACCAGCAACCAGAGCAACCAGCAACCAGAGATCCAAGCGTTAACTGCATGATGACGACATCCTCCTGCACTTGGCCGCGTGGAATGGGTGTGTGGCCAGACATTGCTAAGCTACACCATGTGCCCTCTTGCACATTTGAAAACCCGCTTGATGCCCATAGCGACTACGGGTAAGCAGTCAGATAATCTCCGGCACTCCGTATCGTGTAACGACAACTTCTTCCGCCAGATGCCGTGCCGCCTGCACTAACGTGAGCCCTGACATCCGATTGCCCCCACCACAGAGCCAGATAGCCGGTGAAAACAACAGTATGCTCCTGCTACCCGCGAATATAGTTTAAAACGGCCCAATAATATCTACCCCCCATGACAGAGACGGGCTCCTTGTTTCCCCCCCGCCAACGTCAAGACCACGCTCCGGCATGTTGCCTTGCTGCCATAGCTTGCACGCCAGGCATGCGACACTGTAACTCACGTGTCATCTCTTGCTCTAGCGTCAATCAACCCTGCCGGGCTTGTGGTCAAAACAACAACAATTGCAAGTCAACGGGGCATTGTCCCGCTCCTGCAAGTGTCTGAGGCACAACCACCCCTCGACAGCTCGGGTTGTCCTCCTCCGGCACCGCCTTCTCTCCTTGCCGCCTGTCGGTGGTACTGTGCTCCGCTTTCCCGTATGACCGTCTGGTCAGCAGATGAGAGCCACGACACTTTGCCGCATGCACGTCCCTGACCTGCATTGTGAGGGCGGCAGCATCACGCCGCCCTTCAAGTGTGCTACCATCGCCCCCAGCAGCAGGTCTGCTTGCTGAGCCCCTATTGTAGCGTCAGCTGAGAGCAACTCCCTCCTCGGGCACTCCGCCAGGTCCTGCCTGCTCAGGCTGCACACTGCCCCGCTGCAGTGTGAGCAACCCACCAAGTTCGCAGTGAGCCGCCACCTGCGCACGTGAGCCCGATTGCTGGACACCACAACCTCCTCAGTGGCGACTGTCGCCCGAGCTCTAGCCCTCGATGCGTACACAGGTGTGCGCATCATTGCTCTCCGTGGCACCGTTTGCACTCCGCACTGCCGCCGACTTCCCCTGTCGCGTCAGGCTCCTTGTCCTCGAAGCCACGCGCCACCATATCACCATGCGCCTTCTGCCGCATAACCGCGGTGTGCGCCATCGGCCGTACATCATCCTCCCCGCCGCGTGGCACAACCACATCGTGCGTCCTGACCTCGTCGCCACGCAGCACAGCACAAATGTATGCCTTGCCTCCGCTGTTGCATATTGCGACGCAGCTGCCAACAGTGGGCGCCTCACCCTCGCCGCTTGTATGCCCCAAATAGCTGCCGTTAATGCGTGCGGCTCCCTCTCCGGGGTTAATGCTGCGTGTTGTCATTGCTGTACGCCCTGCCATTGGACTATGCTGCGCAGCACTAGTGCTGCGCATTGCGCAGACGTCGTGATCCAGCTCTTGCAGTGCCTTGCTATACGAGCACCATTGCCTTGCGTCGCACGGCCTCCGCCAACCGACATGCGCCAGCTGTACTCATCACTGCAACGAGCTGAACTACCTCCATGTTGCACTCAACTGCCGAAGGGCTCCCAGCGATTGAGCGTTGCCCATTGCTGGTGCTGATGGATACTGCTGTGCCACCTTTGCTGCTGTACACAAGTCCAGGAGAAGCCGTGGCAATCACCATGTTACTGACCGCCGTGATAGTGACATGTCTAGTTAGGGAGACTGTAGTGAGTGACCCCAAGCCACACAATTTGGTTACAGATCCGAAGGTATGTACACATAAGGGGCCAGAGGAAACATACCCCTGGTTGATGTTTGTGGCGAGACATGCAAGGCTCTCTGGACCTCTGCGCAGTAGTTCACACAGCAAGGCACCTAATGCCCACACCTTTGGCCCCAGCTTGGATAGCGCTCTCCTGCTGCCTTCTCCTAGTTGCTGCCTTCCTCTCCATCTTCTTCTGCTTCGTCCTCAAGCACCTGGACCTGGCTGGCCTCCCTTCTTCAATGCCAGGTACTGCAACCTAGCACTGTATCTGCTAGCACCACGACCAGTGTGGTTCCACATGCCTACCCAGTAGCTCTGTGTTAACTGCAACCCCCGCTTCGCAGGCGGATGCCCTATCCGATTAGGCATTTACCTAGATGGCCACAGGATCAGCGGTGACGCAAGGTTCTCATACAACCCGTAAGCCGAGGCGCGTCCTCACTTGAATTTCATCTAAGCGGGGGATCGAACCCGCGACTTCCGCTTGACAGCAGCGGTTGGCACTTGTTGTGCCAAAAGGGTAAGGCCTTGTGCGGGTATCTTGTACCCATACTGTATGATCCCAGTTCCTTACTGCGTACCGTACACCCGTGTCCCATGTCATCCCCCCCTTTTTTCTTGTGAGGACCTCAAGCACCTGGACCTGGCTGGCCTCCCTTCTTCAATGCCAGGTACTGCAACCTAGCACTGTATCTGCTAGCACCACGACCAGTGTGGTTGCACATGCCTACCCAGTAGCTCTGTGTTAACTGCAACCCCCACGCTTCGCCTGCGCATGCTAACTACTCGTAGCACCGCAAACGAAGCCAAAGAGCTAGGCATGTGAACTTTTAGTTCCTCCGATACAACGAAAACCGATGCGATGCGTCGAATGCATCATCGCACGACCTGATAACAGCAGCAAACAATGTCGACGACCATCGTACTGCTATTTATCACCTAAAACTCGACACAACTTAGTAAGCCACGACGGTATCTTGAAATTCTCACGGTTTTGAAGAAATTCAAGTGCTTTCGTGCTTACGATTGCTGCTGTTCACCGTCCACAGCAACCACGCATGGCTGACACATACTTGTGCAACACAATAGACAGTAACAGACTAAACACTTGCCACCCAATGCAGGCCTGCCATGCTTTCTTCTAAAAAACCGGGAGGAATGTTGGATGACTTGTGGTTAGGATGTTTGAACTGTCCCTGTGCACTTTATGTGAAGATAGCTGAATAGTGCGTGAGAATCAATACAATGTTTGGCGCGCTCTCCACGATTGAGCAGCGCGACGATCTCCTGCCGTCTGAGCAGAGATACATGAATCAAAAAGAGAGAGGGGCACAAATGTACTTATGAGATGAGATGAGATACGATAAACCGCGAAGCTGCCGTACAACAGATCCACAAGTTAAAAAAGATGACTGGATGAGTAGTTGTATACGCCCTGCTATGCAGTAAGGGACGCGCAGAAATACTTCACCGCCAGTCATAAAGTCGCCCTTGCACTCACGACGCGAGCCGACGCCGGGATGAGTGTATTGTGTAGGAACGGGTGGCGTGCCATCGAAACCTTTGTGCCTATGGTGTGTCATCGGCTGGTTCCTGCGAGGCGCCATCACATATGAACAATTCAAGGCTGTTGTTGCGTGTGATGTCTAACGGCCTTAAAATTTCGGTAACCGGACCCCCTGGAAACAATGTAAACCAAGGGAGGAGCCGTGTGAAGGGATGGCCACCTTCATTGAAAATTCAATGGCGGATTCATGACGTGCATGAAAGATTGTACGCGGTATGAGTCCCAAGCCGGAAGCTGCCCCTCATCTGCAATACCTCGCTACATCACAATAGCTCACCGTGACACATGAACTGACCCGGTGCTTTGTGATGTTGACTGAGTCACAGGTCGTGGCAAATCCAGTGCAGCTGCTGCACAGGCAACCGAGCCTGTCGCCAGAGCAGCGCCTACCTCGACGCCGAACGCTGCATCTACGACTGGCGTGTCAACCGCAACGACACCCAGCTCGACGGCAGCAACGACGTCAGGTAATGACGTAGCCACTACCCGTTACCAGCGTATCTGCGGTCACTAGCGCGCCAGTTAGCGCGGCAACCGCGGAATCTACCGTCGCATCAGTACAGAGCGGCGTGCAATCGAGTAGCCCCCAAGTCGCATCAGCATTGAGCGACGCACAGCCTCGTTCCTCGTCAGCCTCTCGTGCCACGATGACGTCGCCGCCAGTAATCTCCTCTTTTAGCCAAACTGACAGGGAGAGGAGAATCAATGAAGCACTTCGCGCCGAGAGAAGCCAGGTCAAGCTGCTGAAAGAAATGCAGCTTGCGCGCAGTGTACTGGATGCGAAGTTTGCGCTGGGCTGCGACAAGTGGAAAGCAGTAAAAGCAGAGTATGACGCTAGGTACGCGCAGCGCCTCATTGAGGCACCGCGCAGCTCCTCATTGAGGCACCGGCACGATTGTAAATGATGAGCGCCTCGCCCAGCTAAGGCGAGCAGCCAATAGTGCCGCTGCAGATATAGGCAATGACCGAATGCTCATGCAGGTTGTGAATGAGAACCTGCACGAAGAGCAAAAGAGTCTGGATGAGATTCGCGCAGAGGTATATAGGCTGCGTGATGAAGCAGCACCTGTGACGCCGACTTCGGTCGCACAGATACCCGCTGTTATTGATCCGCCAGTTCCGGTCAATGCTTTCATGGCATTGCTACTGCCACAAGCGCAGTGGATGTCAACGCCTCCACGTGTGTCCACCCCTGTTGCCCAGCCAGAAGAGCGAGCAGCAAGCGCAGCGCAGCCGCGAGAGCGCGCTGGAGAAACGAGTATAGCGCAGCCGTGAGAGCGCGCCGGAGAGGCAAATGTAGCGCAGCCATCGGAGCGCGCTGGAGCAGACAAACGGGCGCGGACGGAGACATGCGGAGATAGGCGTGGGGAAGGCGAGATGCAGCCAGCAGCGCGCACCGCCATCAGTGCTCAGGAGGCAGCAGCGATTGCGCCAGGTAATGTCAGATCACCACCAGAAATGAGGAAAAAGTTTGATCTCCCTACCATCAGTGTGAAAGTAGGCGAACTCCCACAAACACTTAGGGCATGGAACAGAGCAGTTGCTGCCTGGCGGCCTGAGCGCAGTGAGGAAGAGAAGTGCATCATGTTCACTTCAAAACTCAAGCCAGAGGTGTATAATACCCTTGAAGTGAAGAAAGTGGATGTGCATGGTAACGTCTACATGGCACCTTTTGACCAAGGCACTCTGAAGGAAATGCAACAGGCTCTAGTTGATCGATACGCTGGTGCCCCTGCGCGCCTGAAGGCGTCTGTTGACTTGGAACACTTGGCTACGGCAAGGGGTGAAGAGCCTACTGCTTTTTATGAGAGGATGGTGCGACTATGCAATGAGGCGGGTGAGGACCCCCATGACCTACACTATCGCCGCAAATTCGCACATGCTATGCCAAGTGAGATCCGCACGGCACTGCTAGTGACAGGCCCTGGTGCAAATCTTGAAACCGCCACATCAGACCAGCTTGTTCATTTCGCTCAAAATGCATATCAGATCAGCCAGCTGACACGCGGCACTAGGAGTCTTACAAGTGCAGTTGAGGCACAAGCTGATCATGCAAGTACGGCTGTGGCTGCAACTGCAGGTGCGCAGGAGGACGAACACAGGCACCCGGTTGTCCCCTTCGCCGACATGGCCGCTATGAACGCGCAGCAGTTCAACGCGTTCCGAGAGCGCTGTTTTTCTGAGCTGCATGAATATGCGTATTGTTCACACGCGGTTGGGCGTGATACGGGTCACAACCCTAATCAGTGCGCTAAGAAATTTGAGTACCAGCGCTTTGAACGTGAGCGCGCGAGGCCACCTGCGCCTAGGGGCCCACGCCCGCCCAGGTTTGGACCGCGCTCTCCGCAGCCACAACCGCGGCAGCGCACACATGTGGAGGCGAGGCACGTTGATAACAGGCTGTCTGAAATCGCGCCTTTTGCGACAAGTCCGCCTCATCTTCAACGTCAACATCACATGCAGTATGAGCAAGGACCACCAATGCAGTACAACCCTCCCATGCCGCCGATGGCGCATGCGCAGGCGGCTGGTGCTTATATGGGCATGCAGGAGCAGCAGCCCTACTTCGGCGGTCAGCCGCCTTACCCGCAGTACTCGTATGTACAGGCCCCACCACAAATGTGGCATGCTCAAATGCCACCGCAACAATACATACAACTGCCGCCCCAGCAGTACGCTCAGTTTGCGCCGCAAGTGCCCCAATATCCGCAGCACCAGCACTACCCCAGTGCTTTTCCGCAGGGTGCGCAGCAGCAGGGAGCAGCTAGTCCCCGGCGCCCGTCCACGCCGCGCGCGCCTTCTACGGGCACGCCTGAGTCCTCATCTAGTAAACGTAAGCACGGCGAGAGTAGTGGCCATTATGGGCCTCATACCTAGGGGTGCGCGGGCGGTGGAGGCATGCCCACCGTCCAGGCTTTACGCGTAGCTGCTAGCAGTAGCGCGGCAGACGATGTAAGGTCTGAGAGTAGCCATAGCGACTTGGGTTCAAGGGTGTATTCGCGGTCAAGTATTGATGCCGCTGATCAGCGCAGCGACAGGAGCGCTCAACCCGTAGTTGGTGATCTGCCCCTGCCACAAACAATACATGACCTTTCTACCACTTTCCCAGGTTGCGGTGACCACGTCTCAGACTCATGTTTTTTGCATGCTGACCTGTATGCTGGCATTGGTGGTGTGCATGAAGCTGTGAAAATGCTCAACACTGCTGGTGTCAACATGAAAACTACGCTGGCAGTAGACTTGCATGAACCTACTGCGCGCGCATATCACGAGCTACATCCGGACGTACCAGTAGTCATCTGCGCGCCTGTTGAAAGCCAAGACACAATTGCACGCTTGCGCTGTTTGCAGCCGCATTTGACCACCGCTGGTGTACCGTGTACGGACTACTCGTCCGCAGGTAAGAGGCAGTTAGGCTCTGCTGCCCATTGCACAATGCAAATGGTGGAGGTTCTTATTGCAGCAGAGTTGAGCACTGTCATGATTGAAAATGTGCCGCAAATGCTGACCTTACAGACCTGGTTAAGGGCTGAAGCGAAGCTACATGCTTTTGCATATGATACATACACCATTGTGATCAATGGTCAGCAATGTGAAACTGGATCGGCTCGTACAAGAGCATTTGTCATCATACATAGGGCTTCAGAGCAAGGTAGGGTATGTGTGCGACGCTTGGGCGCCATACTGAATAAGATGGTGACCAATGCAAAACCAGGCTACTCAGTTAAACAAATGACGGGGTGTTTTGAAGAGACATTTCACTTCGAACCCCGCAACAGGCGTAGTCCTGGCGTGCTCTCTTCATCACAACCACTGCCAAGTTATACCAGGCGTAATCCCAGACCACCACGTGTGACGACATACAAAGCAAGAGAGGGAGACGCAGGGACAATAGAAAATGCCAAAGTGGTCTCCTTCTCGGACATTGCTACATGCCTCACATTCATGCGCACTCTACTAACAGCCAGTGCTCAGCAGAAACGTCTGTGGCTAGCTGATTTGTTGATGCTTAAAATGGCATACTTCATTCTGGCAGCCATAACAGGGTCAGGCCTACTTCAAGTACAAGACACTGACTGCTATCCGAAAGGCCTGCGCATGACTCATGACTTCTCGGCGCCACCGCCTATGTGGATGACACCAGGTGCCGTAGACAGTATAGTGCAACAAGAGGATGTGCACTCAAACGCCTCACTTGTTGACTCGTGTGTAGGTGAGTATTTGAATGCCCTTCAGGATGTGCCTGTTGTGAGCAAACGGCAAAGGCCTACGCCACCAACAGAACATGACGACGATATGCAAGAGTCTGACGATGAGATGTCTCAGACCTCATCCATGAGCGATACCGAGTCCGATACAAGTGATGCTCAGTCTGAGCCTGGTGAGTACCCCAACAGTTCAGTTGAAGTTGAAGCACACAAGTCAATGCAACAAGAAATTGACAGAGTCATTCGCGAAGCTACTACACTGGATCACGACGTGACTAATGCGCGTGTGCCCAAGTGGTTTGCTCTGACATGTGCAATGTTGGGTGAGCCAAAGCTGCCACCACGAGCGCCTGACATACCAGACTATGATTTTCCAACATTGAACACTGCTCACCCAGACAGTGCCAAGATGGTACCTCCAAAGGCAGATGAAACGAGACAAATGTTCATCAGAATACCGGTCAAACTACAAGGCTGCTCCAGACCCCAATGTATATTAATAGACCCTGGATCTGACAAGAGCATCATATCCCCAAATATACTTTCAAAAATGGGGGGGACGGCGCTGATCGCTCCCTTGGAGAGAGGAGACCCAGCATTCATAAAATGTGCCAATAGCTCACGATCTCCAGTTCAAGGCGTGATCAGCCTATGGCTTGCATTTGGCAATGTGCTGATCAGGCACAAGTTTATAGTTGCACATGTCGATGCCGGAGTGATGATAGGCAGCAATTTTTGTGGCGCCTATCAATCTGCCATGCTATACAAAGAGTCTCTATTTGCCCCTACTGGTGATGTAACAGAGGCGGCTGTGAAGATGTTTGAGCGACCCAGAGCGGGTATACCTACATACCCCATAAAGGTTGATGGCATCACGATAACAGAAGGTGCCCATGACGATCATAGCGCCCCTACAACTGCCACTTCACGCGACAGAGTGCGCAGCGTGTACTTGGCAGAAGATGTACGACTTGCTTCAAACTCAAGGACAATAATTGAGCTCAATGTGAAGCCTATGTATTGCGGCAAGCAGACTTATGATGCCATGCTGGTACCAAAACGCAAGAAGCGCTGGAATTTGTGCAAAGACGGCCTGGCTGTAGCTGCAGTGTTAGTCAGTGTGCAACCAGGAGCACCAGTCATGGCACAAATGATCAACACCACGCATGCCCCGGTTCATGTATTCAGTGATGAATATGTGGGAGACTTGGAACCGCTCCCAGAGGGGACAGTGATCATCCCAGTATCATCCATTGAGGAAGCCATGCAACTGATTAAAGAGCATGAGGTGAGCTGTGCTGCCACCCAGTTGAGCACTGAGCAGCATGAAACAATGGCCAAACATGAGAATATATCTGTGCGTATTCGCCGGCCAAATCAAGAAGTTGACTCTGAGGTCGCGCAGAAGATGCACGAGTCAAGGAAGACAGTAACTGATGAGCAGCTAGAGGCACTACTGCATGATAGCAAAGGCGACCCGTTGCCTATGTTGAGGAGTTCTTTTGACGACGGTACTGCATACGTGATCACGCAAGGGAGATGTTACGCCGACAAAAAGCAGTTTTTGCGGCCGACCCCAAGAATCCCCCCGTGACTCACCTTGCTGAGGTACTCATAAACTTTGGCGTAGCGCTGCCCATAGCAGATAAAGCACGCAAATGGTCTCAAAAAGAAGCCGAATATATCATGGATCACGTGAAAGAGCTGCAAGAAAGCCACCACGTCAGTCCATCACAGTCACCATGGGCAAGCAATCCAGTGCTTGTGAAGCAAAAAACCTTGACTACAGAAAGCTAAATAAGGTCACAGCACGTGACAGCCATGGCATTGGTAGCATTGATTCCATGCTCAGTGTACTTGGCTCTGCAAAAGTCCTGTCAGCATTAGACCTGGCAAAAGGCTACTACCAGATACCACTTGAAAAGGAATCAGCTCAAAAGGTAGCTTTTAGAGTGCCCACTGTAGCACTTTGGGAGTTCAACATAGCCCCCTTTGGGCTGGTGAACTTACCAGCAGCCTTCACCAGAGTCATGCATTTCGCACTAGGTGAAGCCCTCAATGCTCATGCATTGGTGTATATAGATGATATATTGGTGTTCAGTGAGGACTTCTCACAGCACCTGGGAGATCTGGAAGAAGTTTTCTCCATACTCATCAAAACGGGCCTGAGCTGTTCACTGCAAAAGTCACAGCTGTTTAGGTCAGAGTTGAAGTTTTTGGGCCAAATAGTGGGCGCCAACGGTGTACGTGCCGCCCCAGACATGCTCGCAGCGATGCTCAACATGTCGGCCCCAGTGATCGAGAACAAAGTGGACCGTAAACGCGTCGAGTCGCTCTGCGGCCTCTTCAACTACTACAAGAGATACGTCCACAGGTTTGCTGAGAAGCTCGCGGGCTTCTGCACAAGGAAGAGCCCATGGTGTGGACCCCTGCGAGGCAGAAGGCTTTGGAAGACCTGAAAGGTGCGCTCGCAAGTAGTCCTATTCTAGCTCACCCTGACTTCAACTTGCCGTTCTACTTGCAAACAGACACCTGCAAGACCGCAGTGTCTGCAGTACTCACGCAATTTGTCCCAATTACAGATGACTCTACATATGGGCGTGTCAAATTACAAGATGGGCAAAGGCTGCGTGAGGTAGTGATCGGGTATTTCAGTAAAATCAACACTGATGATGACGCAAACATGGCTGCTACAGAGCTCGAGTGCTATGCTGTGGTGCAAGCACTGATTTTATATTTGATGGCTTTCTATGGGGACGTCCTGTAACAGTAGAGACAGACGCGAAGGCGCTGAGGCAACTATTGAGCAGTACCTCGCCCACAAACAACAAATTCATGAGATGGGCGCTGAGACTGCAAGAGTTTGATTTGCTTATACAGCACCGAAGTGGGCTGTCAAATGGAAACGCTGATGGGCTTTCCCGTAATCCACAAGAACATCAATCATCCGATATGGAAGTTGATGAGCAATGGCCAGAGGCTACTGAAGTAGGTGACGCCCCTCCTTGCGGCGTACGCTTCGCAGAACCTGATGCGGATGTTGCACCGGTAGATACGTGCACACCACGAAAGGAAGTACCATGATGCTTCGCACGCAACACTGTGGTGCGACTGGACAAAGGCCACCCAATGGCATTCAATGACTATGCGTACACGGCTGCAGCAATGACAGAGGGCTGTGTAACGGACCACATCCTACAGCTTAGTGAGGATGATGATATATATACCATACTGGATCACACGGCTGATCAGACTTGCAATGAGGTAGATGCCAGCGCCAATGTAGCTGCCGCTATATACATGCAAGACATGAATGAATGTCACCCAACTAAGAATAAGCATATTTCAGCGTCAGCGGCGTATGAGCACTTCATAAGCCAGCTATCAGAGTACAAGAGCACAGACAACAGTACACAACCTGAACTGCACCCATGGCAAGAGGCGTGCACTAGTGCTATTGGTCAGCATGAGGCAGACCCTCTGCATACGGGGATCACGGGAACGGTATCCCCTTGGCATGAATTTGATGACGAGGACTTTGACAATGAGCCTGAGCCAGATCTTGCTGCACTTGAGGCAAAATGGCCTACACGTATCTATGACCCCAACCTAGTACTCAGACAGCCGCGAACCCCCGAGACGCGAACAACGTCCGGCGCCGTGACCCCAGCAATTCTGCAGAGGCACCCATTCAAACTCCTGCAACAGAAAGATGCATTTTGTTCAGCAGTCATCAAATATTTGTAGACTGCTGAGATGCCAGCTGACAATGACGTTGCCGCAGCACTGCTAGTGCAAGGCGAGCAATACATGATTGATGATGATGGACTTCTGATGCATATGCAATCTGTCCAAGCGAAAGGCGGGACTGTTGCACTACAAATTGTGGTACCAATGGCCGCACGTACGCTAGTCACAAAGTTGGCACATAGTGACGCTAGTGCAATGCATCCGGGCGTAGCCGCGACAACTGCGCGCCTGTATGAAAACTATTATTGGCCGGGCATGCGCAAAGATATTGAACAGTATGTCAAGTCTTGCATCCCATGCCAAAAACGAAAGAAAGCCTACACCTATAAGGCCGACTCCAAAGTTGTGCCACCCACGCATATGTGGCAACGGTTACATGTAGATATCCTGAGCTTAGGCACAATGTCGGCAAGAGGGCACAAGTATGTGCTGACAGTGGTAGAAGCCCTCTCAGGGTTTGTATTTTTATACCCCCTCTTTTCAAAAACGGAGGAGGAAGTTGCTGAAAAGCTATTCTCGGTGACCATGTTAATTGGCGCCGTGGAAGAGATATTCTCTGGCAATGGGAGGGAATTTGTGAACGAAGTGGTCAAGCATCTGTGTGATGCTTTGAGTATTGCAAAGCTGGAAACAACGGCTTATCACCCCCGAACAAATGGTCAGGCCGAGAGGGTTAATGGTAAAATAGCTGAGGCGCTGACCAATCGGGTTGATGCTACACAAAGCAACTGGGACCAAGGGCTAGAGGTACTTCAATTTGCATTGCGTACCACGATCAGGACGCAACTAGGGCTAACGCCATTCTTTTTGGTGTTCGGGCGTGAAGCGAGCTTCCCTCACGACCTACTTCTAGTTGGCCCGTCAGACAAAACGAAGGACATACATGATTGGATGTCCAAGCGCGAAAGCTGGATGCAACTTGCAAGCGATGCAGCAAGCAATGCATATGAGCAACGTCAACAAATTATTGAAAGGCAGAATGACGCCATCAAGAGAAAGCTCAAAGTGAATATAGGAGATAGAGTGTGGATACAAAAGCTCCCAACCACGGGTAGGTCAATGAAACTGGACCCCAAATTCACAGGCCCCTGGCAGGTGATAGCGCCAGCTGGCCCTTCGGGCTTGTCTTTCATTTGCCAGATGGCAGGCGAATACGTACGTGTAAACGTCATGTGTCACACATGAAACCGTATATGGAGGGATCTGAAGTTGACCGAGGTATGGCAACGCCTTCCCTGCGTTCAGAATTGTATGATGAGTTGGAGCTCCTGCCGCGTTAGACAGCATTGTCGACCGCAGTATAGCTGCAAATGATCAGTGGGAATACAGAATCAAAGGGCGAGATGGTGAACTGAAAGGATGGGTATCTGAAGACGATATGAGAGGCTTGGTGAAGCCATCTGAGCTAGACACCTTTCATGCTTTATATGAACTGCGGCACAAAGATCAACTGCCAAAATATGCCAAACGCCCTCCCGTGAAGAGCGGAAAGAGCCTTCTGGCCGACGAGGCAAGAAAGCTTCACCCTATAGGCACAGAGGTAGCAATGGACACAGGCCCTCAATACAACAACGGACCGCCCAACTATATCTGGGGAGAAGTTCGAGGGTACTGTGCACCAAAGTGGAGAATACGTTACTCTGACGGTTCTTGGGAAAATCTCAGCCGTCATCAGCTGGATAAAGCTATAAGATTTGCTAGAGTACAGAGGGCGAAGGGTAACTCCCCTCAGCTGTCACAGCACCATCAACAAGAAGCATTGGAGCATGAGCATGCCCAAGCAATAAATGTAGCTCAGCCCCAAATGCCAATTGACTTTGAGTTGAATAATGTCGGCGCCAGAATACGTGTAATGTTTGCTACGGGATGGAGTCAGGGCACAATCCTTCCCCCAAGCGACATTGACCACGTGCGCACCGGACACTACAAGGTGCAGTTTGATGGTGAAGTCAAGCCGCGAATTTTGCGCTTGCACACCCACCACTACAACGCCACTAAGTATGCACCAGAAGGGTCATGGTGCGTTGTAGTGCCGGCTCTGACATACCGTACTCCGCAGGATGGCTGACTTGTGCGGGAACTCTTTTTTCCAGCGGGGTTTCCCCTGAATAGCAGGTTTACCCGCTCGGTTTTTTAAGGAGACCCAATGCGGCCACATCATCACTGCAGAGCCGCTGGCACATATCCTGCTCGGACAAGGCGGAGTTTCAAGAGGCCAAGCACAACCCTCATACAACAGAAGCTGCGCGCCACGTGACGCTGCGCTTTGTGTAAAAACGGGGGGTTGACATGTCTAGTTGGGGAGACTGTAGTGAGTGACCCCAAGCCACACAATTCGGTTACAGATCCGAAGGTATGTACACATAAGGGGCCAGAGGATACATACCCCTGAATGATGTTTGTGGCGAGTCATGCAAGGCTCTCTGGAGTTCTGAGCAGTAGTTCACACAGCAAGGCACCTAATGCCCACAGCTTTGGCCCCAGCTTGGATAGCGCTCTCCTGCTGCCTTCTCCTAGTTGCTGCCTTCCTCTCCATCTTCTTCTGCTTCGTCCTCAAGCACCTGGACCTGGCTGGCCTCCCTTCTTCAATGCCAGGTACTGCAACCTAGCACTGTATCTGCTGGCACCACGACCAGTGTGATTCCACATGCCTACCCAGTAGCTCTGTGTTAATAGGATCATGGCTGTTGGGCGCTGTTGTCAAGGGTTAGGATGCCACAGATGCCTCCAACGCCTCCAAATGATGCAGAGCCTTTCCTGCTGTGGCATGATGCAACACCTGTCTCTGTGTTGCTGATGCTGCTGAGCAACCCAACAGTTCTGCATTCCGTGCAGCGTTGAACTGTCAGAGGCAATGAGGGCAGCTGCACCTCGCCGTTGAGTCCTGCATCTCTCGAGAGACTGTCGCTGATGCGCGTTGCAGGCGGTTTTGAAGAGACGCCCATGGCAGCAGGGACTGTTGCATATACTTTGCTACAGATCCCTGGGTCGAATCGAACGGCACAGAGGCGTCATCAATGCCATTAGCGGGCACAAGAGCGGCCTCCTCTGTTCTGGGCCATGCACCCATGTGCGTTGGTGTTGGTGACCCTGTCCGTTGCACTTTAGGACACAGTGCCTGATGAAAACAAGTGCCGCCTGTCAGAACAGAGCACTGCTGCGGCTGTGGTGCTGCGAGGAGGAGCTGCCGCTGATGCTTGTGCTGCGCTGGTGATAATCGCTGGACCGGTGTTGACCGCAGCTGCTGCATTATGGACATTTGCTGTTGATGTGGCAAGGCTGAGCATTGCTGTTGCAGAGCCTTGTGTGCCTGATGCGGCAATAATTTACCAGTCCGCAGACCGAGTTGTGCTGTCTGGCTGATGTCGAGGGCCGCCCTTGAGGTACCACCACTGTCTGAAACACATGCCGCCGTATCACCACCAGAATGACCAGCTGCCACCAATCATTGTTGCTGGCGCAGCAAGTGGCCACTATGATAAACGATCGCATATGTTGTACCTGCAGCCTTCTTTGACAGTTGCGGTCGCTGATACTGTAAGGCTGTTCGCACCCGCTGCTGCAGCAAGAGGTCGCCGTTGCCAGTGCCAGCCGATGCTGCTGTGTCATCATTGCCGATATCTCCCCCCCCCACGCTCGAGAGCGAAGAAGAGAGCGTGCCAACACAGCAGCCAGGGCGAGAGGGCGGGTGGGAGCCAATGGCCTGCTGCTCAAGCAGTGCACCTGTGTGTAGATCCTGCACTGCGTTGCTCGCCGCCTCCAGCAGGAGAGTAGAGCATCCCCCCATTCGGGGTTGCTCAACCCCCTTAGTCGGGTCTGAGCCCATGCCCATTGGCTGTAAGGTACCATCATGACCCGCTACCACCTGGGCAGCATGAGAGCCCTGTAGATTGTCGGCATGGCCACCGACCAGGCTGAGCGTTGTTGCGTTGGCTGTGCCGTTGCTAGCGGTTCCAGACTGCGATACCAAGCTCTGTGTGCTGTAGAAGCTGCTGCATTGCCCAGCACCTGTCACACCTGAAGTCAGCGCAAAGCCGTGCGCAGTGCTCATGACACCATTGTCATGTGTACCGCCATCGAGAATAACAGATAGCGGCACTGAGCTGTGGGTCCCAACACCACCGTCACCTCCATCAACAGCTGACTGTGCAAAGCCTTGTGTAGACAGAGGCCCTGAGCTACAAGTCCCGTCGCCATGATTGCCGCTGGCGCCAGCAGACTTTGCCAGGCCTTGAGCATTGCTTCCAGCATTCTCCATCGGCGGCTCCGAGCTTAGAGTCTGTGTGTGGCAGTCGCACCTTTCTGCGACACCATCAACGGTTGCACATGTGCACACCTGAATGACACGGCCATGTCCATCACAAAGCAGCGCTGAGCCGTGCGCCGTATCATGACGACCACCACTACTGACGGCGGATTGCGCGGTACTGTCTGTAATGCTGCTACCAGCAGATGGTACTGTTGAGCTCCGTGATGGGCTGATAGCGTCACGACCACCACCATCGCCTGCCAACTGCGTTGAGTTTTCCGCACCCGTGTCGCCAGCAGGCAGCAATGCTAAACCAACTGCCTTGTCGCCATTGCCACCATCGGCGTCAGCATGCTGTGCAAAGCCTTGAGCACTACTGCTGATTCCCTCTGTCCGCGGCACTGAGCTTTGTATGTTGGCGCCTCTGGTTGCGGCTGAGCTTCTCGCATTGCATATGTGACCAGGTAGCTGCTCTGAACTGCAGGCCATTCTGTCACCGGCAGTCTGTGCCAAGCCCTGAGTTGGGACTGTGCTATTCTCATCGGCCCCAGTGAACGGCCCCACTTTCCGCCTGTGGACGCCAAGTTCTCCAGCAGCCCCTACGGCTACCGCCAATACCTGTGTATCATGCCCTTGACCGCCAGAAAGTGCCGCTGTGCTGTGCGTTGCATCGCGGCGACCACCAATCACGTTAGCACACTGTAAAAGGCTCTGAGCACTGTCATCGATGCCGTTGCCCAGGCTGAATGACGCTGGCCGTAGTGCCCTGCTGCAAGGACCCGTCGGCGTCTCTGAGCTCTGTGCATTGCCGCCGCGCTCGTCGATAGTCAGCGGTGTTGTGTCGGGGACGCTGCCCCCTTGACCATCAGGAACGTCCGAGCACTGTGTCAAGCCCGGAGCACCGCCGCCATCAAGTGCGTAGGACAGCGTTGATGGCTGCCCAGAACATGGAGGTCCACCTGCAGAACCTGAAAAATGCACCAGGCCCTGAGTATTGCTGCCAGGTGTGTCCAGCAGCGGAGTTGATTGCTGAGTTGTGCCGAAAGGACGGTCGAGCAGCGGTGCTGTGGGCGGAACACTGCCGTCTAAGCGAAGACACTGTGGTACTGAGCTGCGTGTGTCGCTGTCATGCCTGCAAGCGGCACCTGCAATCCTTGCTGAACACTGTGCACCACTGCTGCAAGGTCCAGTCAGCGGCGCTGAGGCAGACGTGCTGTAGATAGAGCCCGTATCCGATAGCGCTATGCAGCTGCATGCAGTGTTGCCATGCTCACAAGCAGCGCCTGCACCCTTTGCAGAGCACGGCTGCACGCCGACTTCACCACGACAGAGAGGCGCGGACGAGTGTGTTGTGCCGCCATTGCCACTACCGCTGCAAGCAGACTGTATGACGTTGTCCGTGATGCTGTTGGCCGCCATTGGCCTGGCCGCCGTGGGTACAGTTGCTTCGTACCCCAAGGCCTCGTCGTTTTGACTAGCACCGACTCCTCCAACAGGCACACAGCCCTCATTGCCGCTGCCAAACTCATCTGTCCGCAGCATTGAGCACTGTTCACAGCGGTTCCCGCCTCCAACAGGACTCATAGATGGAGCAGACTGAGTGTCTTGCCCAATGCTGTGATGACCGGCAGACAGCTGAGTTGAGACGCCAGCGCTGCCATCATCGCTCCTGTCTGTCGACGTGAAGTCCGATAAGTTGCC
This sequence comes from Tribonema minus, assembly GCA_017506865.1. NCBI lineage: Eukaryota > Xanthophyceae > Tribonematales > Tribonemataceae > Tribonema > Tribonema minus. The sequence goes on along the minus strand of JAFCMP010000097.1, from coordinate 236,549 downwards.
GCCACAACTAGCCTCCGATGCTGAGCTCCAAGGGCACTGACCAGCGATCTGTGGTGCCATGCTGAGAGCATTGCTGCCATGGCCACCAACAGTGATTAAGAAGAACTGCATGGAGCTTTGAGCACTGCTGCAATGAACAGGTGGCTTCGAGATCAGCTGCATTGTCCTCTGTCCATGACCGCCAGGTGGATCCGTAGAGCCTGTGTGTTGCTCAGAGCACGTGGATAGAGGTATGCTTCCATGGCCCTCCGCCGGCGGAGTTGAGCGACGAGCACTGCCAGCAGAACTGTTGATCAACGACTCTGACAGCTGCTGCAGAACACTGCCGTCCACGCCCTGCAACGGACTCCGTGACATGCTGCTGATCTCACACGCGGCATCTGCAACCCCTGCAGAACACTGAGCACTGCTGCCTCGATCTTCAGGCAGCACCGCTGCATCCGGCGCACAGCCATTTGGACCAGCTGTCGCCATTGCTATGTTGAGCCTGAGTGAGCAGCCGACGAGAACACCTGTCGTTTGCACTTGGCCCGGTGCGCCGTTGTTGCAAACACCAGCCCGTGCTGAGCGGTGAAGTGCTGCCATGCCGGCCAGCAGTCAGTGTTGCTGAGCCTCGTGCGCTGCTGCCAACATCGAATTCCAGCCGCGCTGGCACAACGATGCCCAGGGTGCTGTCGCCTTCCACAGCGGCATGGCTCCGAGACTGCAATCCAGTGCCCGCGTCACCAGTGCGTGTTGCTGACAGCAGTGCTAGCGCGCCGGCAGACAAGATGCCATGAGCCGATCCCGTATCTGCAGTACTAGCTGAGGTTTCTGCAGGCAGGGACAGCGATACTAGTGCAGGCGACAGAGTACCTGACTGATGTGCCACGGCAGCAAATTCCGTGTCCTTGCCCTGTGGTCCCGCTGACTGAAGTGCCACCTCCGCAAATGCCGTGTCGTTGCCCTGACTTCTACGCTTTGCGACCGCTCCACTCGCACCAGCCTGTGCTGCCGTTACTCCCGCCTGAGCTGCTGTTGACATCACCTCTGCCTGAGGCATGTGTTGCGGAGGTGCGCCCAATGCAGGTTCGCACAGTGTCGTCGGAGAAGATGTTGTACCCGAGCCCTGAGCACTGCCATCAGCGCCCTTGACCAGCGGAGGCGCACTGACACCAACGTTACTCAGTAGATTGCCTGTGGGTTCCGTGCATCGCTGCCATGTTCACAAGCAGCACATGCACCACTGCCCACTGGTGTTCTTGTGGAGATGTGGCCTAGCGGCCTTGATGTGTCTACAAACTACTCATTCCACAGCGTTTGCCATATAAACAATGACCAGATCCATGAGAGGTAAGCTTCCAGCTTGTTCAAGGCTCCAATGATTTTATTAGCAGTTGCAAGCAGCGCAGCATTGCTCAGCGCATGACGCTAACCCTAAACCAACATGCGGAGCAACCCTACTTCAACTTCAAGTCAAACATCAACCTCAACTTGAAGGTGAACTTACAACTTCAACAAATGCATGCAGAGTTGTGCGTCTCATTAACCGCTACACATGTGCTGTCGCACTTGCACCTCTGCATGCACCGCTGCCACATACCCCCCCTGCATGGTGCTCTCTGCATCCATGCACACAACCAGCAGCGGTCAATGGCTCCTTCCTATCCTTTTCCTTGTGCATGCCTGTGCAGAACAACTGCATGAATATGTGTGCAAAAAACTCTGTGGCTCGCTGGCAACCATCACTGCACGAGAGCAGGCACCACATGCAGCGGCAATTGTGCAAGGCCGCACACACACAAAAGCTACACACTAAGGCCAGTGACAGACTGCCCAGCGACGGCAAAACATACCCCCCCCATCGCTGCGCCGGTGCAAGAACTATCGCGCTGCGCATCTCCTCCTCTTGAGGCCACATGTAATGCTGCTACATCCGCTTGCTCGGCCTTAAGTGCATAGTCTGAAGTACCCTTGCCGCATACAATACTAAACTGCTCGCGGCATAATGTGCAAATAGGCAAGTCAAATGACCTGCTGGAGGGTGACAACAGTAGACAACATGCCAGCAGTGCTACAGCATCAGATGGGCCCCGCTCTCCAGCTCTAGCACCTCAACGCGCTGGAAGGTCGGCATAAGGCCGCCACTATGGCTACATATACGAACTCCGCCATTACACACTTGGTATTGACTAAACCCGGGGCCCCTGATTTTTTAAATCGCCAGAGCTCCTCCGCGCACGCCCCTGCGCCGCCTGTAGCCGCTACTAGCTAACCCGAACACGCTCTTTTGCCGCAGCGGAAGCAGCACACCTCTCCAGCCCCTGAGCACTGTCGCCGTGCTCCCGCGCTGAGCAGGTCCTGTTCTGCTGCGTGGCAACCTCAAGCGCCCCGCCGTGTTGTGCACTGTCCCTGATGCACCTCCACGGTCCACCGTCCGCCATGACCACCGTCCGCCATGACCGCCTGAGCACGTGGATCACCAACAGCCCAGCGCCTAAGCCTGCACTGATACCGCCGCCGCATGTCCACTGCGCCATGGCCACCATCTGTCCCTAGGGTTGCAACGCTCGCATATGCCTGCGCGCCGCTGACCTCCCCCCCCATGTACGGGCCGGGCCGTACATGATGCTCACAGCCAGCGCGCTAAAAGGGTGGGTGGGCGGGATTTGTGGCCTGCACCCCGTCCATGTGGCTTGCTACTGCGTTACGAGCCGCACGCATTAAGGGGTACATGCCACATACCCCCCCCAGGATCCAGACGCTGGATGCTGCCAACATGTACCCTCTCTCCAAACATGGGGCAGAGTGCTGGGGCCTGGTGTGGACAGTACACGACATCGTGGCGCCATGCTGCTCCGCTGTGGCCAGCTGGTCTCCCCAGCTCTTAAGCGTCCACCTGCGTCCACGGAGGCTTAGGAAGGCACCGCCGTTCTGTGCTCATGTAGCTGCGCCAGCACGACAACATCCAGGGGCTGCAAGTTGTAGTGACATCGTCGCAGCACACTGCAGTATAGGCACTGACTACGCTCGGCAGCGTAGTGGCATGGCTGATGTTGAAGAGCGCCGTCGTGCCAGCTGCCAGCGCCATGCTGCTGTTTTCCGCAGAACGCGAAGTTGCGGTGTCTCCCGTGCTGCTGAGCATTGTGGCATGTGTACCCCTGCCGCGCCCGGCACCAGATGCCATGGCGGAAGCGTTCACCACTGCTGCGCCTCCGGAATCACAGCATACAGCAGGCCTGCTTGGCTTGCGGCTTTGCGCCGTCCAGTTCGGAGGGGCATCGCTGGTGTTGCGGAGCACAGCCACGCCTCCATCATCGCTGCGTGCTGATATGCCCGTTACGGCATGCTCGCATACGCCGGTATCCCATTACGCACCAGGCTCCGCTGTCACTGGCGCCAATGCAACACTCACGGGCGCACTACGTGTTGCATGCGGTGCACTGACAAGTCCATGCTTACGCTGAGATCGAGCCACCTGCTGAGCCGTCCGCCTGCTCCTTGGCTGTGAATGAGGCTGCCATACCGCAGTGCCACGTGAGGTGCCACGGCGAGCCGATGCTGTTGCGTTGTGTGTGATGGCACCTGTGGGCTTTGCTGTCAAAGGCGGTGTGACAGCTGCAGGAAGCATGTCATCTGCATGCATGGAGCCAGCAGCAGCTGCGGGTTTCCTCGAAGACGCCTGCCCAGTTAGCGTTTGCTGAGCCATGTTGACGCTAGCACCAGCTGCAGTGCGGCGATGAGGAGCAGCCGCTTTTCTCCGCACAGACGTCGCGACACTTGCCTTGATCACCGACTTGCCTCCAGTGCAGCTTCCGCGTATGGCATGGCCGCTGTCCCCAACAGCCGTGCGCGCACCTATGTTGCAGTGCTCAGAGTTGATGGTGCATTTGGCTTCACCACACACTGTGCTGTTACTGTCACTGCTGCTGCATGCTAGTGTCGTTACGCCACTGAACCCGTCCGCGAGCGCACTGTTGAGCTGACGTTGAACCTGCGGCACCTGCCAGCAGCTGCTGACAAAGCTCCACAATCTCTCGAAGCGCAGCGTAAAAGGCTGTTGACTGCTGCCCACTGCAGCAGGACGCCGCATGCGCATCTGCAGGAACAGCGGACTCCTTCCCCCGGCTCTCCAATCCCGCCAAGTGTTCGCGCAAGACAGCAGCATCCTGTTTGAGCCGTGCCACCTGCTTGCACAAAGCACGCTCCTCCTTGCTGGCTGTATAATTGCTGGCACCTGCTGAACTCGAACCAGCTGTAGCACGTAGACGCGCACCAGCACGACGGTGTGCGTTGTCACCACCGCGACGCTTCGTGGGAGTCTGAGCCGCTGAAGACTGCTCCCCAGACGCTGGTGCTGTTGACGCCGCCTCTACAGGTGACGTTTTGCGTCTCAGCTGGGGATGCAGCTTCCAGCAGCGGTCCACCAAATGCCCGAGCATCCCGCAGTGACTACACTGCCTGCTGCAGTATCTGGCCCCACTGCTGCGAGCAGAAGGCGCCTTTGCGGCTGAAGCACTTGGAGGCGCACCAGCTGCCGATGGGTCCGTTGCAGCAGTGAGTGCGGTGCCAGAGCCGTGTTCGCCAGTTGCAATGTCGTGACCGCTTCCAGCTGCAGCCTGCGGCGTCCCAGCATCAACATTGATGCTGAGGCATGTGGGTTGACCATGCTCAGTGCCGTAGGCGCAGCATGGGTTTCGCTGCTGCTGTTGAGCACTGGAGGGCTGTCCTCCTCATCAGGTCTGCTGCTGTTGGGATCCGACGCCGTTGTTTCGACTGGGCTCGCCATATCGATGCTGACCCCAGCAGAACTGCCTCCAACACCGTTGCAATGGACACTAGGTCGTGTCACAGTGCCTGCGCCACTGTCGCCTGTTGGATTTGAGAGCACAGAGCAAATGTCCGCCCTGGCTGCCAAGGCAGCACAAATATCCTCACTGCAGACAGAGTGCGTGGTGGCTGCAGGCATCACGTCGCAAGGCGCTGGTGCGAGGTCAACATCGCCGCCTTCCAAGCTGCGCGGCACAGATTTGCTGCCATCGCTGCTGAGCACCGATGCTTCGCAGATGTTGTTGCACGATGTGCTGCACTGCTCAGCAACGTCATCACCGCCGTTGAGCACTGTTGAATCGCCATCGCCAGTGCCAGCTGACTCGTGCCGCACGCAGTTGAGCACCATTGGTACGCCATCACCAGTGCCAGCTGACTCGTGCCGTACGCAGGCGCTGCCATCGCTGCCGAGCACTGATGCTTCGCGGATGTTGTTGCACGATGTGCTGCACTGCTCAGCAACGCCATCACCGCCGTTGAGCACTGTTGAATCGCCATCGCCAGTGCCAGTGCCAGCCGAGTTGTGCGGCACAAATGCGCTGCCATTGCCGCTGAGCCGCGTCGTGCTGTGGCAGCTGCTGCTGCTGGGGCTGCATGATGCGGTGCGCGGATCTGTGGAGACACTTGTGCCGTTGAATTCTGTCAAGACCCCCTTTCTGCCCTGCGCTCCCGCGTGCGTCACCGCGCTAGAAGTAGAGGAGCTGTCCCTGACCGTTGTGACACGAACACCATGTCGGCCGAACGGTAATCCCGCCACAAGAGCGGTTCCATCGCTGCACAGGTCTGCAGAGCCCCCGTTGCAGGCGAGCTTTGACGTGTTCGACGAACGCTTACTGAAGGCAAGCTTGGAGGAGCAGCTACGCAGTGGTCACACAGCCTGCGGGTACGAGTGCATGCTGTCATCTGTGCAGAAGTACATGAGCGACTGTGCCCATGATCGCATGTCGCGAGGGTTGACGGCGTAGGCGGGCCTGCTTGTCTCCATTGGTGGCAGGGAGCAGTAGGTGGTGACCGCCATGTCGATCAGACGCACGTGTGTCCACTTCACGGACACCACGTGAGCCGAGGGCTGTCCGTTGAAGATGGGGCGAACCTGAATTCTGAAGGCACCTGTGCGCGACTCTGGTAAGTGCAGCTGCGCATCACACCACGTTGCCAATATGGCCATCACGGCCATTAGCGGGCCACCACCATCAGGCCCATTTGCGGGAACAAGCGCAATGACACGGGTCCTTGCAGGCAGTCGAAGCGGTGCTAAACGCCATGCACTCACCCCGTACTCACTACCATGGCCATTGTGACCAAGAGGATTCCACACAGACACGTGGTCGTCGGCGTGCAGAAGCGGTTGAGACGCCGACTCTCCGTAGTCAATGACTTGCACAATGCGCGGCGTCGGTTTCTCGCCGTCAGAGCTGCGCGAGTACATGAGCGTGAGCTCGCCAAGCTGTGGGAAGAATGGCGCAAGGAGCCCCTGATGAAAGCTCATATCCACCTCAAGCCTCCAGCTGACGGTCTGGCCGTAGGCGTCCCTGGGCAGTACTGCCACCGCCCCGCGTCAATGTTATTCGCCCATCGTCATGACAGTCGCAAACTGTCCATACGACAAGTTCAAGGCCGTTATAATCCTCAATCACTGTGCTTTCCGCGACGCCCAGCTCAAAAACATCGCCGGACGCCTCGTTACGTGGTTCTAACGTCGCCACCATGGTGCCACCCACCAAGCAGCCAGTGCCGTATGCACGAAAGTCTGGCAAGTCAGTAGGGAACCCGCCGGGCCGCATGAATGGCGTGCCAGCACGCATGTCTGCTAGCTCCATTGCCCTCGGACAAGGCCAGGAGCAGATGATCTCTCGCCAATCAATTCCAATTAACAAGTTAACCAGGGAGCGTATTACAGGTGTCAGCTTGCAGAGAAACCAGGTACAGGCGACTTTACAGATCACCTTCAGTCCTTGGTCCCCTTGGCGCCCTTTGCAAGCACCCTGCGCCCGCCGTTTTGATACACACCAATTGATTTAATCAATACTCTCCAATTGATTGCTGATGCAGCGCTAGCACTATACCGGCACATCGTGTCAGCATCAATCGATTGAATTAATTCAAAATGACCCCGACGGCATGCGGTCATGCCATGCGCCAATGAGATCAGCCTAGTCACAGCGAGCAGCCAATGGGAACTTGCCTTTTCGATCGTCATTATTGACGTGGTGTGACGTTGTTTACAAAACCCTGCTTTGCACTCTAGTAAATCGTTGATAGGGTCGCTGACACTGCATACACCGCCAGATTGCCGCCAAGCCGCAAGTTGCGCGATGAAAGACGCAATACGCGAGCCTCAAAAAGCACGGCAGTAGTGATCGCGAGGGGCACTGAATGGACAGCCTGCGGGCAAGCGCCAGCGTGCCAAAACGACTACTGGTCAGCAGCGCAAGCCACTCACCCAATTTCAGCCGCAAACACTCCCGTCAATCGCGAGAGCGCGCCAACCCACGCTCAGGAAAAACTCAATACGAAAACGCCGAGCTCAGCGCACGCCACGCCAAGCACATTCCGAGCTGCCAATCGCTCCAGCCACTCCTCCAGCAGCAATATCCCCCCTGATAACCCTAAGATTCTCACTGCAGGCCCTCGCGGTGGTAGACACTCACGCCCCGCAATGATGGACTTCACGCGCAAGTTCAAGCCGCCTTCTTCCGCACGCAGAGCCCGCCGGACCGTGGTAGACACTAATCCAGCACAAGTATCAAACGCAACCGTGACGCGACAACTGGTGGCCAGTTGACGTCGTTGCACTCGGATACGCCGCCAAAGTCCTGCTTAAATTAAACAGCTCTATCGGTTGCTGCTCGGTTTCCCGGCGCGATGGATCAGCTGCGAGCGCCCCGTGTGCACGTAAGCGTCAACTAGGGACGGAGAACAGGCTGGCGTTCAAGGCAGCCCGCTCTGAGGTGACAGGGAGATGGTCCGCTCGAGTCACTTGCCTATACAGCAGTCCAGAGCTCTCCGTTCGCTGGCTGGAAAAGGCGAAGGTGTCGTCTCGAGCACTCCAGTCATCACAGTGTGTCTAATTACTACTCACTTTCACAGCGTTCGCCATATATACAGCGACCAGATCCATAAGAGGTAAGCTTTTTCCAGCTTGTTCAAGGTGTCCAGTGATTATTAGGAGTTGCAAGCAGCGCAGCATTACACTTGCATTGCATACGCTGATGCGGTACCCTGACTACGAGGCAGCCGCCAAGGGGCAGCGCCCATTCATCTTGGCTATGGACGCGTCCAAGATTGGCTTCGGCGCCGTACTGTCTCAAAAAGACGAGGCTGGCACGGAGCAACCTATTGCTTTCGCATCAAGAGCTACTCTGCAAAATGAGAAAATTGGAGCGTCACTGACCTTGAAGCTGGAGCCATAGTGTTTGGCGTGAAAATTCCGCCATATGCTATGGGGGACCCCCTTTGTCCTTTACACGGACCACCGGGCACTACAGTTCATTGAAACTATGCGCGACAAGACTGCGCGAGGGGCGCGATGGCATGAATTTCTCACGGCGTTCCCCCGCACTATTCAATACAGAGAGGGAGGCAAAAATGCCAATGCCGACGGCCCCAGCTGCAACCCATTGCCAGCTAATGCGGCCGATCATAAGGAGGCGCTCCGCGAGGAAGTTGCAGAAGCCTACAGCCTCACCGTCGAGGATTGGGAGCGCGTGGAGAGCGTGGCCACATGTGAGTACATTTCCATAGGCCGCTGGGCCTGGTGCACCAGTGAAAGCAGCCACCCGCCCCGTGAGCAGTGCCTCGCCAGGACTAGCTGGTGATTCAGAATCAGATGTGATGGAACCGGCATTCGCCCATCACCTGGCCAAGGTGTTCACGACGCTGCTTGTTGAGCCCGAACTGCTGCCGGAGCAATCGCAACGGCTTCTCCGCGCCGCGGCCCTCTCAAGCATAGGACAGAAGCGGCGTCCGATCGCCTGCTCCAGTGTCTGGCGCAGACTCCTCGGGTCCACAGCGGCACGGAGTGTCAAGGGCAAGATATCGGGGCTGCTGGCCTCCATGTCGCAGTTTGGCGTAGGATACCGGTCTGGCGTCGAGCATGTGGCAGCGCGCGCGCGCGTGTGGCACGAGCTGTATGGCACCACTATCCAACTGGACTGTGAGAACGCATTTAACAGTGTGGATCGCGCCGCCATTGTGCGGGGGCTTATGCTCTTCTGTCCGGAGCTGCTCCCGCACTTTGAGTCCGTATACTGTGGTGACACTGCCCCAGAGATGCGGGTGGAGGTGAACGGTGAAGCTCGCATTATCTGCTCCCACCTAGGGTGCCAGCAAGGGGACCCTCTAGGGCCGCTGTACTTTGCAGTGGCAGCGGCCTTCCAACTCTTCTACCCTGATGGAGTGAATGCGACGCCCGGCAGTATGCCGGCCTACGGCCACAGCACAGCGGAACCGCCAGCCCCGCACTGCGCTTTCCTGGATGACCTCAACGTGCTGCAAGCTGCCTACTTCGACGATGCAGCGGCCGCTGGGGTGGCAGAGGTGATCCGCCGGCTGGCGGCAGGGGGCCTACGCGTTCGACCAGACAAGTCGCTGGCCATCGCCATGCGCGGCACAGTGTTTGATGAAGCGGCCAGAGCACGCCTGCGCGCCCTTGACATACCGTTTGTGGACACCACCATGCCAGAATCCAGTCAGGGCTTTACGTCGGTCGGGGTACCGGTAGGGCACCCAGCCTATGTGCACGCTGCCATGAGCAAGCATCTGGTCGGCGCAGGGACATCGCGATTGTCGTGGCAGCTAGCTGGAATGGCGCGGCATCACCTACAGGCAGCACAGTTCATTCTACGCAGGTCACTGACGAAGCGCATGGGCTTCTTAGCTCGGGTCGTTGACACGGCTTTGAGTGAGACATGGTTGCACGCGTTTGACGGGTTCTGTGCATGGACGCTCGAACGCATGCTGCATCTGCACGGCTGCTCTACCGCGGCAGCCATGAAGTCACACCTGCTGGCCGCCTGCACTGCTGGTGACAATGAGGAAGCCAGCAGTGGCAGCGTGCTGGTATTGCCGCGCTTGGGCCCGCCAGAACTCACGGACATCGCAGTGCCACTGCGGGCGTCACGGTTGCCGGAGCGACGAGGCGGTCTGGGCATGCCGCTTTTGGGGCTACTGGCACCAGCCGCATACACGGCCCAGGCATGCACAACACTGAGGCCAGCAATAATTCATGCCACTGTGGCAGCAGGGGCCCTGAGGCTCGGCACTGACGAACACGGCGCAGTCACCTGGTTCGCGCAGCACTCATGCGCAATACGCGAGGACCAGGGACTGCCGCCAATCATCGAGGCCGTGCGACGCTCTACGCGAGCGCTGACAGCTGATGGCGGCGAAAAATCACGCACAGCTGTGGCCGAGCAGCTCCCAGCATCGTTGCTACGGTGGGCAGCAGATACGACGGCCGCAGCGTCGATGCTCCCCACTGCGGTGCAAGCGATCTACGCCGCAACTGCCGTCACGGAGACAGTGACCACTGAGCCAGCCCCACACACCCACGGCATGGTGCCTGGCGCCGAGGCGGCCGCTGCGGCGGCGACCGTACCTGGCCCTCAAGCCGCTGCCGCGGCTGCCCCTTCCACGCCCGCTAAAACACTAACTAGCGCGGAAGAAAGCAGCTGCAGCGGCGGGCAGGAGGACGACGACGACGACTGGGAGGCCTATGCTGACGAGATCTGCGGGAAGGTAGTGCCCCGCCGCCGGCGCGGTCACTTCACGCACGGACTACAAGCCGGCCTTTCAAATGTTCTTCGACGTCAATACGAGGATTGCCTGGTGGAGGACCTAGAGGCTGCCTCGGCTGGTGCCGTGGGCAAGCCGACGCAGGCTGCACCTATTGGTGACTCGCGCGACACCAGCCGCCGCCGCCAACAGGCTAGCGCACGGGTCCTGGCGCAGCTGCGCAGCCAGCGTGCGTCCGGGGCAATGGCGTGGATGAGCGTGCCACCCACTGCCAATGACCGCCCGGGTGCGGCGCCCATGTCCAGTATGGCAGCAGTCACGATGATTTTGATTGCGATCTTCATAGACGGGTGGGGCATACAGGGCGAGGTGTGCCCATGGCGGTGCAGTGATGTGAGCCCCACCTCCACGCATGCGATCAGCTGCCCCAGCCAGCACATACGGGGGCACAACGCGACACACACTGCCCAAAAGCGGTGCCTGCAGCGCATCTTGAGACAGCACCATGTCTCTATTGTCCGCAATGAGGACGCTAGCGTCTTCAAGGTACCGGGGTATCGGGCGGACACAGTCATTGACCCAGGGTGTCTGCACTTTAGCAGTGCATACCGTAACAAGGGAATAGTGCTAGACACAAGTGTGCGCGCGCCCACAGCGAGCTCGTACCTGACAGGCAAAACAAATGCCTCGAACACGGACGGCTATGCTGCTGGGGTGGGGGAGGACGCGAAGGTCAAGCACCACACCGGCACCTTGACGTCATCTTGGGCTTTTGTGCCATTCGTGCAGGAGTCGTACGGACGGCTGGGCAAGCAGACAAGCCTTTTCAAAAAGTTAAGGAGTTGGCAATGCACTCAGCACTGTGCTCAGGGGGGGGGAAGGCAGATGTGTTACGCAAGGCCGGGTTAGCTAAGCGTCAGATCCTCATTGAGCTGAGCATATCGCTGGCGCGGGAGTTGGCGGAGCGCGTCATGGCGTACACACGTGGAGCGCGAATGCTGGGCTGTGTTGCGGCGCCGGTATCCAAGCTCCTAGGGCACAGCGCAGACTAGGCTGCTGCGTTGACGCAAGCTTTTCGATTGCATAGGCAACCCGGCCTCCCTTGGGCCTTTATAAATACAAGTCCATACGTACATTTCCATAGTGCTAGCAGTGGCTGAAGCGCTAGGCAATGAGCCCCGGACCTCTACCCCTACATCTGCACCATGACGCAAGCCCAAGCGCAGCAAGCTGAGCGTAGCACCATACCGCCCTCGGCGCACGGCATTGCTGCTCAGCGACCAGCGCCACGAGCGCCGCGTACCCCTGCTTCGGCAGGCACACCACATTCCGCCACTCCGGTGGCCACCCCCTCTGCTGCACACGCAGCCCGTACCAGCAGCGTATGCCACTTCTGGCGTGGGGGGCGCGCCCACCAGCGCAATCTCGCCGCCGTCAGACCAGCATGCTGCGGCTACTACTGCGAGCTCAGCAGCAGCAACTTCAAGTTCAACAAGCGACACTGATACTGCTACCCCCGCGACGAACACCACGGCAACATCAACCTCATCGCGCACCACCACCGCGCCAACCACAACTTCGAACAACGAAGCTAACGACACAACTCCACCGACACATCGGGACGCCTCTGGAGCAACTACTCCATCCTCAAGTTCAAGATACTTCTCAAGACCAGGGTGGCACGTTACTGAAACAGCAGTTACAAGGTCAAGGTCTGGGCAAGCCCTACCCCTTCCCCTACCGCATCATCACCTCGCGCCCCTGCAGCTGCTACTAAGCGACAGGCGGCTACTGGCACTGCTGACGTTACGGCAGCGCCGACTCCACCTCGTGCCCAGGGGGCGACCCCAGGCACTACTAGCAATTCAGCATTGAAGTCACCGACGAGACCTTCATCACCAGCAGATACACATGCATCATCAAGCGTCTCACTGCCTTCAAGCTACACCAGCACCACGGCGGCAGTGTCACCGCGGAGCCACACTTCAACAATTCAACTTCAACCCCCTGCTTCACAGGGGCACTGCTGAGGGATTGCATGCCCCAGCTAGCGCCACTGGGCCCCGCGCGGACCCCACACCTCAGAGCGAGCGTAGCAACGGCGGCAGTAGCAAGGATGCGGCTCTTACGGGCCGGACTATCCCCGCTACTGACGCCCGCGCTGCGCGTACTTCAACTTCACGCGCGACAGCGCAAACCGCCGAATCGGCAGCAAATACCCAGCACTCAGCAGCGTCACTACCAGCATGTGGGAGGGCCTGCCTGATGATCTTACACTGGGCGACTACACGCCCCACGACTGGCAAGAAGCACAGCAACATGACCCTTTGTGTCAACATCTCATCACCCTGTTACAAACAGGCAAACTACCTGCGGACGAGAGCGCAGCCTACAAGTCGCAGCTGGAGTTTTGGGCACAGAAGTGCAGACTACAGCCTGTTGGCACAGCTGAACTCCTGGTGCGTCAAGAGCACTCCGACGATGAGCCATACTCACAAGGCTCGCACACGCTACAGTTGGTGATACCCTTGGCCCTGAGAGATCAGGTACTCACTTGTTTTCACATCACCGCATGGGCAGGCTATCAGGGTACATCACGCACCATGGCATACGTGCGCGCACACGCATGGTGACCAGGGTGGACGGCAAGCGTTAAATGTTGGTGCAAGCATTGTGCCTCGTGCCAAGCGCGCAAGCGCTATGGCAAAACAAGCCAACTTCCCACCGTGTGGCGTGAACTACCCCCTCACGCGTTCCACACCATCGCGCTTGACTTCTTTGGACCCTTGCCCACGTCGGCAAGCGGCGCCAAGTATGTCCTTGTCGCGCAGGATCTCTACTCAAGGTGGGTTGAATTGTACGCGATCACCCCTGAGGACATGTCGTCAGTAGGTGTTGACAAAGTGCTCGTTGACCACTTCAGTACACAGCATGGCTCACCGCACACCTTACTGAGCGACTGTCCAGCCAGTTTATGTCTGAACTTGCCAATTGCATATACGCACACATGGGCTTGAGAAAGCTATCTACCACTGCGTACCACCCACAATGCAATGGCATGGTGGAGCGTTTCATGCAAACGCTAGCAGCACAGCTCACATTGGTCATCAACAATGAGAAGGCCGACTGGGATCAATGGTTACCACATGAGGCATTTGCCTACAATGCGAGTGAACACGCCCAGACTGGCTCTTCACCCTTCTTATTGGCGACGGGCCGCGAGCCCCGACTAGCCTTACATACCATCTTCGGGAGCCTCATACGCGATCTCGCCAAGTCCAAGCGCTCACCCGCCATTCAAGACATCTTAGAGTTCATGCTCACGCGGCAACGCGAAGCGCATACTCTGGTGCACAAACGTCACCAGTTGCGACTGGAATATGCGGAGCAACAAGGCGCTGGCTGACGCCATGGGCCTGTGCCCCCGCTACACAGTAGGTGAAAAGGCCTACTGGTACCGTCCACTGAGGACTAAGTCGGCTCGCGAGCCTACCTTGGAGGACCCCAAGCACGTAAAGGTCTTCTCCAAGAAATTTCAGTACCCTTAGGGCGGCCCCTACACCATCATACAAGTGGGCTCCTCCAACGTCAACGGCGTGCGGGTGCAGGCTAACAACTTGCTGCTCGACGTCGACGGCGCGCACACGCGCGCAAGTATGCTTTTATGCAAGCCCTTCAGAGACCCTCTGGGGCACGCCACGAAGCCACACCATCTGCCAGACGGCTTTGCCAAATATCTTCTGGCACAGCTACCAAGGCACGCCCCCGGCACTAGGCTTGGAGGGAGTCAAGCACTCCGCCTGGGAGCGCCACGGCGTGGAGGCTATCCGTAATCACCGCCTGCGGAGGCAAGCGCACAACCAAGCTGCACAGCTTGAGTACTTGGTGCGTTGGGAAGGTGAAGACAACACTGATTCGTGGGAGCCAGCCCACTAATTGGACGCCTGCAAGGAGGCAGTAGATGAGTACTGGAGGACAGTCTCGGCGTCCACCACCGACGGAGTCGGCAACGGAACACGCATTGTTCAAGACAGCCTGCGCCGCGCCAACCGCGAGTATGGCGTGGGCGGCGTGCCATGCAACTGCGCACCCCATGAGGCCATTGGCCTACCCCCCAATGCGCACATAATTGGCGCAAAACCGTCTAACGCGGCATTACGCGATCCCTTCGTGCGCCAGTTATTCATACTTCAAGTTTGGGTATTTGAGCGCGGGCTGGAGACGGAGCACAAGCGATGGTGCGAAGGCACAATCACTCGCCTGCCGGGCGAAGGTACCAAACACTTAGTCGACCTGGACCACAAGGGGCAGGGCTCAGCCGGCGCGTCACACCGCTCGGGGGGCTCTGTTTCGGCGCGTAGATAGGACTGTCCCCCCCGCCGCGTAGAGATAGGTAGTGCAGTGCGCAGGGAGGTCCTCTTTGCGTTAGGTACTGTGCAGTTTCTTTCACCTCAGCAACTGTCGTAACGGCGATGCGCTTGGGGACAAGCGCAGGCTCAGGAGGAGGAACTGTTATGGCATGGCACACCTGCAGGACTGGGCTTATAGACTCAACATTTAGGCTCAGGTGTAGGTGTCATTGACACAGGAGCTCTAGACTAGGTTCTGGCTCTATGACAGCCTTGCATAATGCGGCAGCAGTGGCATGACCGTCTGTGCGGGTGACAGTGGCATGACATTGAGTAGTCCGAAGAGTCAGGCCAGGGTCTGCTGCTTGCTGTGCGTAGGCTCACTCTTCGAGAAGCGAGGCAAGGAGGTACCAAGTGCTAAGGGAGCAAGGTGAACTGGCCACTTATGTTGTTGTCTTGCTGATGCTTGTTTGCCTGGCTTGCCAGCCTCGAGGTGTCTAGAGGAGTCACTGTGCATGTCTCTGGTGATATGTTTTGTGTTCTTGGTCATTCCATCACAGCTAGGCAGGGCTCATGGCTTGTGTACTCAGGCAGAACGGGCTCCTGGCCTAACAGCATCGAGGGCTAGAGCTCGGGCGACAGTCGCCACTGAGGAGGTTGTGGTGTCCAGCAATCGGGCTCACGTGCACAGGTGGCGGCTCACTGCGGACTTGATGGGTTGCTCACACCGCAACGGGGCAGTTGCAGCAGGCAGAACTTGGCGGAGTGCCCGAGAAGGAGATTGCTCTCAGCTGACGCTACAATTGTGGCTTAGCAAACAGAACTGTTGCTGGGGGCGATAGTAGCACACCTCAAGGGCAGCGTGATGCTGCTGTCATCACTACGCAGGTGAGGGAGGTGCATGCGGCCAAGTGTCATGACTATCATGTGCTGACCGGAGGGTCATATGGGTCAGTGGAGCTCAGTACCGCCGACAGGCGGCAAGGAGAGAAGGCGGTGTCGGAGGAGGACAGCCCGAGGTGTCGAGGGGTGGTCGTGCCTCAGACACTTGCAGGAGCGGGACAATGCCCCGTTGACTTGCAATTGTTGTTGTTTTGACCACAAGCCCGGCAGGGTTGCTTGACGCTAGAGCAAGAGATGACACGTGAGTTACAGTGTCGCATGCCTGGCGTGCAAGCTATGGCAACAAGGCAACATGCCGGAGCGTGGTCTTGACGTTGGCGGGGGGGAAACAAGGAGCCCGTCTCTGTCATGGGGGGTAGATATTATTGGGCCGTTTTAAACTATATTCGCGGGTAGCAGGAGCATACTGTTGTTTTCACCGGCTATCTGGCTCGGTGGTGGGGGCAATCGGATGTCAGGGCTCACCTAATTGCAGGCGGCACGGCATCTGGCGGAGGAAGTTGTCGTTACACGATACGGAGTGCCGTAGATTCTCTGACTGCTTACCCGTAGTTGCTATGGGCTTCAAGCGGGTTTTCAAATGTGCAAGAGGGCACATGGTGTAGCTTAGCAATGTCTGGCCACACACCCGTTCCACGCGGCCAAGTGCAGGAGGATGTCGTCATCACGCAGCTAACGCCCGAGAGTTCTGACTGCTGGCTGCTCAGCGCCTTGAGTAAGGCCGGGGTTTGGGGTACCAAGAGGTTGGTCGCGACCCTTAGCGTGGTGTGACGGACTACACAACTGGGCTGCCACCCCAGCCTAGGATATGGGGAGGGGGTGTTGTTTGTGCGTTTGCACGAGCAGTGCGATGGCACCGGCCATCGTGCTGTATGCGTTTCTGCTTCTGTTTTGCAGCATGGTGTAACGGATTGCACGTGCCACAGTGATGTGAGGACATCCAGTGATGGCACAGCACATGCGCTTGCTTGTGCCGCTACAGGTTGTGCATGGATGCAGAGAGCACCATGCAGGGGGGGTATGTGGCAGCTGTAGACTGAAGTGTGCACGAATGTATGTTGAGCACTGTGGCAGCAGTTGAAGTTGAAGTTTAATTTCAAATTGAAGTTGAATTTTGACAAGTGTTGAAGTTGAGGTTGTGCAATGTTCAACACACCCAGTTGAAGTTGAAACTGATCTGGAGTGGATGCTCAGCGGGCCGCGCCGAGCAATGCTGCATGCACGTCATCTGGTGAATAGTCACTGAACACCCAACATCATGGATTGAAGACTTTCTTCTTGTTCAGCCACGGAGCTTGCTTGGATCGCTGTCATGACTTGACAGCACACTTCTTGGGCCCAAGGTCACACGGCTACGGCGTATGTGCATGTCAGTGAGCCTCTGCAGATGCCAATGTCATGGTGCCGCTGCAGCAGTCGTAGCACCGCCAGAGCATTGGCACCGCCATGTGCCAGTGGCAGCCAGTGGGCAGTGCTGCGCCCATGGCAGGTATGGCTATGCCCATGAGTCGTGACATGGTGCAGGTGCAGCAGTTGCAGCAACAGCAGCAGCAGCAGCAGCAGCAGCAGCATGCAATGATGCGTGCACAGGGCTTCTTCGCTTCCCTCCCTTATTACAACTTAAGCGCGTAGGACTTGCGCGTGGTGAGCATGATTGAAGCTTTTTGTTTTGAAAAGCATGAAGCAGCTATTGTCGCAGTGACCGGACCAGGTGTGCCACAACAGTCATCGCTGCAGTTGTGATGTTAGTAGGTCATCATCAGAGAGTAACCATAACATGCAATGGACATGTTGCTGTGCTACTGTGGTGGTCCTGGGTGCCACTTAGGTGCCACATAGAGAGTCAAGACTAATACAATAAATGAAAGAACTGCGTGATGATGAATTTAACTGTTAGTGACAGGTGCACCTCATTGCACCTCACAAGTGCAATAATGCCTGTTCGTGACTGACAAATGCAACGATGACAGCCCTAGAGAACTTGTCCATATGATGATAATCTGCGGACAAGAAGATAGATGGGTGTGCGACAGCCTGAAACGGGTGGCGATGGCTTGCGATGTCAGATAGGGCTATGCAGCAGGCCGCGATCTTGCCCGCAGATGGTCATCTTACCCTCATAGTTGACGGTGGGATGCTGCTGCACCACAGATTTAGTGCATCCTTGGGGCTTGCTGAGCTTCAGCAATTGCGCAGAGGCGACGGGCGGCAGCTGGGCAATGTGCTTCTCGGAGCGCTGCGGGCAGCACGCAATGCCACGGCGTGCAGCATAGTGGTGTTGCTGGAAGGCGCAGCCCCACCAGGCAAAATAGCTATTGCGCCAAGATCGCAAATGCGCGCAGGTGCGGCGACACCGGCCAATGCTGAGGGATCATCAGTGTCATTCCATCAGCGCATACTGGCCTAGTCGCTGTCCTGTACATCGGAGATCAAAGCACAATGTCATGTGCAGGAAGTCATCAACTCGGCGCAGGCGGCTGCAGGTGACATCAGTATCCTGGGCGGGAGGTGTGGCATCTCCTGTCGCACCACTCCCTAGGAGGCGGACGGTTCGATGGTGCAGCTGGAGCAAGAGTTGTGAAAAACAGGATGCTCAATCTGCATAGTGGCAGACGACTCGGACCTTCTGATGCTCGGAGCACAATACCTCATCACCGATTTGTGCTGGGTGCAGAGCGCCACGGACTACATGTCTGGCCAGGTATTCTCCAGGGAACACTCGCTGCGGCCTGAGGCAGCGCTGGTGCAGCAGGTGCTTTTGGTGGCAGCATGGCAGCACAACATCAGTGAAGCAGGTGCCGCAGGCCTGGCACATGTGGCGTCGGAGCCCCGGCGCGCTTGGCGGCTGCGGCGCTTGATGGCTGCACTTACCGACGGGGGGAGCGCCGGAGGCAGCGGCCGCGGCGGCGCCAGGGTGCAGCTCACCAATGAACGGGGCGGTGGCAGCGTACAGCGTCCGGGCACTGGCGGAGTGCCTCCGGGAGCGCGGCGTTGGTGCGTGGAACGCGGGCTGTGTGCAGCGCACGGGGCGCGTCTCAGCCCCACACATGCACCCTGACGGCAGTGAGGCGCAACTGGCTGACTTCCTCGTGATGAGTGACGACCAAATCAGAGCCATGACAGCCATGGCCTTGCGGCAGCAGCTGTACCAGGTGCGAGGTCTTGAGGGTGCACACTTTTCTAGATTGGTTAAGCTCGAGCTAGTCACAATTACACTTGAGTTCATGGGCATAGTCAGGGTGCAGCAGGCAGGCCCCCAAGGTGCCACAATGTGTTTCCCATTGCCAGGACGCTGCCAGTACGAGCTCCTGCACAACAAGCGGCAGCACCGACCATCATGTCCGCAGCCGAAGCTAGAGCAATACTGCCGCCCCCACTGGAGGATGCTGGTTGACTCAAAAATGTCAACATAGTAAGCGAACAGCTCCCAAAGCTGGACGAGGTCACCATCCTTAGGCTCAGGCTGTCAGACTCATGCGATCCCTTCAAGTTGTGTGTTGGTGGCGGGGGGGATGGGGAGTCATCGGACCTTGACTATAGCCGCCTCTTGTATCGCGCAGCACAGCGTAGCGCGTCGTTGACCTGAGCGCGTTGACAGGCCTCGCGTACTTCAAGTGTGACGATGAGACTGGTCACTGCTGGGTGAAATTCTCACCTCAACCATTTTTTGCAGGCGGGGACTTACGACATTTATGTGCAGCTTGGCGTTCAGATGGTGAGTCGTTCAGACGGCTCGAATCATACACGCTGGGGGTCGCGGACCAACAACGGGGGTGACAGGCCACGGGGGAAGAGGGGACAGCATCCCCAACCGGGGGTACCGACGGAGATCATTCCCCCCGGGGCCCCCCCATAGTATGCACCGCATCTTCGTGTCACATATGCCATGTGCCAGTGCAAGGCGGGGTAGCAGCGGCATCATGCTGCTGCAAATTTACCAGGCTGCTCACAATGACAGAATTTGAGCTAAGCCATGTCATGCCCCGCACATGCACCGCACAGTCTTGCGTATGGTTGGAGAGACTGATGGGTGCTAAGAGAGGTGCACTCTGCGCACCATTGATGGGGAGTAAGGTAGTTGACATTGACCTTGTCTGGCAGCGAAAGCCTGCGCATTGTGGCAGCGGTAGGCTGAAGTGTGAAACAAAATCACGTTGAGCACTGCGGCAACAATTGAAGATGAACTTCAAGTTGAAGTTGAAGTGGGAGTCTCAAAGGTGTTGAAGTTGCGGTTCTGCAATGTTCAACACACATGCGGTGTCGCATGCCTGCGTGCAAGCTATGACAGCAAGGCAACATGCCGGACCGTGGTCTTCGCGGGGAGGAAACGAGAAGCCCGTCTCTGTTATGGGGGGGGGGGGGGGGGGGGGTAGACATTGTTGGGCCGTTTCCTACTCTATTCGCGGGTAGCAGGAGCATAGTGTTGTTTTCACCGGCTATCTGCCTCGGTGATGGGCAATCGGATGTCAGAGCTCGCGTTAGTGCAGGCGGCACGGCGTCTGGCGGAGGACGTTGTCGTTACACGATACGGAGTGCCGTAGATTATCTGACTGCTTACCCGTAGTTGCTATGGGCATCAAGAGGGTTTTCAAATGTGCAAGAGGGCACATGCCAGTGACTGGTGTAGCTTAGCAATGTTTGGCCACACACCCGTTCCTCACGGCCAAGTGCAGGAGGAGGTCGTCATCACGCAGCTAACGCCCGAGAGTTCTGACTGCTGGCTGCTCAGCGCCTTGAGTAAGGCCGGGGTTTGGGGTACCAAGAGGTTGGTCACGACCCTTAGCGTGGTGTGACGGACTACACTACTGGGCTGCCACCCCAGCCTAGGATATGGGGAGGGGGTGTTGTTTGTGCGTTTGCACGAGCGCAGTGCGATGGCACCGGCCATCGTGCTGTATGCGTTTCTGCTTCTGTTTTGCAGCATTGTGTAACGGATTGCACGTGCCACAGTGATGTGAGGACATCCAGTGATCATCCGATGGCACAGCACATGCGCTTGCTTGTGCCGCTGCAGGTTGTGCATGGATGCAGAGAGCACCATGCAGGGGGGGGGTATGTGGCAGCTGTAGACTGAAGTGTGCAAGAATGTATGTGCAGCACTGTGGTAGCAGTTGAAGTTGAAGTTTAATTTCAAATTGAAGTTGAAGTTTGACAAGTGTTGAAGTTGAGGTTGTGCAATGTTCAACACACTCCCAGTTGAAGTTGAGACTGATCTGGAGTGGATGCTCAGCGGGCCGCGCCGAGCAATGCTGCATGCACGTCATTTGGTGAATAGTCACTGAACACCCAACATCATGGAGTGAAGACTTTCTTCTTGTTCAGCCACGGAGTTTGCTTGGATCGCTGTCATGACTTGACAGCACACTTCTTGGGCCCAAGGCCACAGCATGTTGGTGTCATGTTTGCGGGGGGAGATGTCGAAGCCGTTGATGTGCAGGGAGAAGCAGTAGTCAGGCCTGATGCCAGGCGTGCACCTTTCAACAGGTCTGATTATGAGCTCTACGATGCAATGCCAGCTCATTGCCGGGGGACGGCCAGGTCAATTGTTAAATATGGCAGTTACCACACTGTCAATGAGGTGGCCAACACAATCATGGTTGCCGTCAATGCTTCCAGTGATAGTACCATGCGCTAACAACAAGCGGGGCTGACATCGGCATTGCTGATACTGCAGGCACTGCCTTAACCATGGTCTCCCAACGCAAACTTCTGCATGCATTTGCTTGCAGATTGCTGCCTGCCATCAAAATGCAATTATTCTGCAGCATGATGCCATAATACTGCCTTTCGAACACTTCACGCGTCTGTCAATTTGCAGACAATGTTACGCCATGCGATGAATGCTGCAATTGGCAACTTGATGCATGACTCATGACACAGCCGCTGCGATGTTGTGTTGCTAGTGTGAGCAGACGATATCGTATGCATGCAGCACAACCTTGTGAACTTGTTGACCATTACATACGTGCATGCCATACAATCTCACAGTCTATGCCAACACGCGTATGTGCGAAGCCAAGTCGAGGACAGCACTTGTGAGAAAGAATGGCAGCTGCTAGGTCAGAGGCAGGTGGTCACCCCAGCATGGCATTGCATTTGTGTTGGCTTTATGTAATCGTGAATGGCTGCTTCAGGAGATTGGTCAATGCCGCGCATACCATTAATGCCATGTCGACCTTGTCTACATCGCGCAAAACACCTTATAGGGTGAGGAACTTCCAATTGCGGACTGCGCCAAAAGGCACGCTCAACATGTATGCGAGTATTTGCTATGTACTTCCTCCGAGCAAGTTTATTGCGAACCGAACTTTCAGCGCGTGAATTTGCCATCAGGATGCGCTCAAACATGCAAACACCACAAAGCAAGATGAAAGAGCATCCCCCAAATAGTACCTACGCCATGTGCCAAACTTCAACTGTACTATAAACTACTATTCACCAACTTCAACAGTATTGTGTCCTAAATCCGTGTTTTCCTGTAATTTGAGCTGCAGACACCACCGTATCAGGCTGTGCTCGTGTGTGAGCAGTTGCCGGGTGCAAGACAACCCACTGCAGGCCTGCGGGCATTGCGCCGGCACCACCGACCTGTTTTGTGTCGGCACCACAGGCAGGCACCTGCGAAAAAATCGTGCTCCCACATTCAGAACACGAAGCACGAGTGATGGCGCAATCACTGATGCCAGCTAGCCTACAGGCGCCACGATTGCATCTAACATGGTATTCAGCTCTTGTAAGCACCAGCAGTGCTGCGTGCACTGCAGTGACACTGTCTGCTGCTGTGCTGCCGATGCCTGAGCAGTTCCAGAGCACGAGCTATGAAGAGCCGCTGTGGCAGCATCGACGCACAGGCTATTGCTAGCTGCTACCATAAGCGCCAGCGCACCCTTCCTATGCAGCAGCTTCGTCTGCGTCGTCGCCTGCTGCTCAACTGGCCTAGTGTTTTTGCGGGAGCTTTCCCGCAGCGGGGGATTTGGGGGTTTTCTGCAAAAATGCCGCGCTGCTGCTGCCGAGAAATCAAGAAAGGTCAACTTTTGACAAGCGATATCTCCGTGAGATTATGGCCGATTTTCGTATCAAGTATATCACTATTTAGCTTACTTTCTTGTCTTTTACATTGATTATAACAGTACACACCACCAGCATATTTCTCAGGCCTAAATTTAGCATCTCCAGAACGGTTCGCATTAAACTT
Source organism: Tribonema minus (assembly GCA_017506865.1). NCBI lineage: Eukaryota > Xanthophyceae > Tribonematales > Tribonemataceae > Tribonema > Tribonema minus. The sequence continues at coordinate 213,557 of JAFCMP010000097.1, read as the reverse complement.
GCTGAGAGGAAGTAGTTATGCAGCACAGAGTCACCACGCGCAAACTGCGCTTTGCCTGCGCACGCACAAAGTGGGGCCTTTGCATCTAAACCCAATTTTCACTAACATCAGATTGATGCCCAGGAACCCCTTGTCAACCAACAGCTTGCAACCCTTGCGGTATTGTGCGTCAGCCAGAAGCTGAAGGATGCCGCTACTCTGTACCATGTCCACATCCGTCATCCTACCATTATAGCCTGACGACACATAACAGATGGTGCTGCGTGGCATTATGCCAAACAAATACTTCAACGTGGGGCGGTGCTTGTTAACAAAGTTAAAACAAAGTTGATTGGAAAACAATGGTGTTGCTGCTGCTCTGTGAAGGGCAATGGCGTTGCAGGTGAGCCGAGCACTCGCCTCCTCAACCTGTAGTACAAAGTTGATATCTGTGATACGTTTCCCCCTAACGCTTCCATCATGAAAACTTGTGACACAGCACGAAGACAACGGTGCGACTGTTGTTACGTTGTGACAACACAGCTCACACTGCAATTGTGCTGTTCACGTTCCACAGCATATCTGGCACTGATTGATGCAAATTGCTGCATGTATACACCACAGTTTACAGTTCTGTCCACATTCCACAGTATATCTGGCACGCCCACCAATGTCCACGGCAATAACAGCACTACACATCTGCCAGAAGTCATCCAGGGACATACCATAAGTCAACCAGGGACGTACCATAAGGTAACATATGTCTTGTTGTGTATTCACATTGAGCCCCATGTCAGCAGCTGTGGCAAGCACATTGGTGGGATTGTAGTTGGCCCTGAAGAACAAGTACTTGTCACGACCAGCCGCCACAGCCAGTGCCGCCTGAAATATGCTGCGTGCTGTGTGATCCGCCGACTGGAACTCCATCGCAATGAGGCAGCAGTTAGTGCGAGTGTACCCCACTTGCACATCTTTTCTCTCAAGCGACACTTTCCAGTCGCCTTACAGGTGAGCTACTACTGCATGGGCATAACTTCAATTTTGTCATCTTAAGTATGACTTCAACATCACAACTTGGAGTTGTGTGGGTACCCAGAGAGGTCTAGGTCTTGGATTCCTATAAGGGTGCTCCCACTGTATCAAAGCGGTCCAAGAGTTTCATTGGGTAGGTTGCCTTTACGGGGTCTCGTACTGTGACCCCTTCTCAGCAGCATTGCTTGTCAACTGCTCTGGATCTAGGGACCAAACGCTACACCCCCCCCCCGCCCCCCCAGCAGAAGACAGCTAGCAGAGGATCGCACCCTACAAGATAGGTTGTGGCTATAACTTGAAAGTACTAACTGCAGTGCATAGCTGTTTCATTATAGCAGTATATGACGAGGCAAAGTCGTCGGGAGTGCCATCGCTGCTGCCATATGTCCTTGTGGCCGTCATCAAATAACCTTTGAATCTCGTGCCCCCCGCTTTTCCATTCGCCTCGCTCGCAGACTCCTGTGTACGCTCTCAATCAACACCTGGTCATCCAGACCCTGGGGCCGCTGGACATGGGCGGCACGATTGTGGTGCATGCCTTCGGCTGCTACTATGGCCTGGCGGCCAGCGTGACGCTGTCACGCCACCAGCACGAGTATGGCGAAGGCAACCCGAAGCTGAGCTTGTCCCACATGAGTGACGTTGTGTCTATGGTGGGTGCTCAAAAACGTAGTTCAGCACGGGAGCACTGCGCATCATGACAAAACTGAGCACCAGCACGAATATGGCGAAGGCAACCCAAAGCTCAGCTCATCCTACATTATGATAGGTGACATCACATCAATGGTGGTGCTGCACCAATCACTTCAAAAAGTACTTTGATGCTCAAACACGAGGAATCTGAGTACGGCAAGGCCCACCCAGATTTCAGTCCCTCTCATCCGCCGCGTGCCAGTCGACCCACCCGCTGCCCCAACCTCCCCTTTCATGAACGAGTCGTAGCATCTATGGAATGTCTGGGGGGCCTGTGAAGAGAATTTGTGTCAGCATAGTCAGCATAAGGTTTCATCTTGACTGCTACTACTACGTGTATTTGAGGCAGCAGATAACCGGTGGTGGTGCCCGGCCGACAGCTGTGCATGCAACTACAGAGCACGTGAATGTCAGATACTACTAGTTAGCAAACGCTGCTGTCATCACTCTCGCCCGTGGGCTCTAGCGTATCACGTGGCCTGTCCCGCACAGTGTAGAGGGATGAAGCTCCCCCCAATCTCTGACATGCATGCAAGGTGTACAACTGCATTCAGAAGTTGTCTTTGTACATCGATGTGAACAACATTGAATACTACCGACTTGGTGCATGATGCATCGAGCAGGGTAGCAGGTCGTGTGTCCATGTTTTGCTGCTACATCGATGATCTCTACCCGCGCATGTTTGTGTGATTGCGTGGTCCGAGGCGTTGAAGGCCGAGGCACAGACTTCTACAAGCATCGGCTACAGGATCAACCTGCAGATCTGGGCCCATATACTCCGAGCATGCACTACACGATCATCCTGCAGTCTGGTGTGCTCCTGCTGCTGCTGCTGCCTGCTGCTGCAGTCGCTACATCTTCGACTCGAACATTCACAATGACCTTCAGCATAAATTATTTTCCCCCTTCTATTTGCTGCCGGCAGTACGTGTGACGAATGCTTTCCGTACTCCCATGCTCAGCAGACTGCATCAACAGCACCAGCTCTGCGCATCTCTGGTGTGTTGGTTGCGTGAGTCAGAAGCTGGTGATTCGCGTTAGGCGGCATCGTAGTGAGGCTGCATTGTCCGTTGCCATCTGTAAGGCACCTAACAGCCTCCCTGGGTGCCTAAAGCCACTCCAGCAGCTCCTGCTTGCTCGTTGGCTGCATTGCGCATTTTTCTGACAACTCTAGTGATAATACATTTAAAACATCACATGCCATTTACTATTATAATACTTAATCATGCTGATTAACCTTTCACTGGCAGCAGCTCTTGGCCTCCATCTGAAGTATATGAGGGTGAGCTTACTTACCGCTGCCTCAGTGACTGTGCCTGCCGTGACTGATGATGGCGAAGGCGTAAAGCACAAAGGCCGCGACCACCTTCAACTCTGAATTGAACCGAGCTGAGCCAACTGGGACCACGTTGACGAAAAAGCCGACAAGAGGCATCGGCTGACAACTCTGATTATCACACGGTCACTGATGCAGTAGTAAGCTCGTTGTCAGAGCGTCACCACGACTCGGAGCTCAAATTAAGAGATGCTGATGCGTTGAAAGTTTTGGAATGAAAATTCAAGTTAGGCCTGAGCAGCAGGCCCGGCCACTGAGGTAGCATGCTTAAGCTCGCCATTACATTGTCTACTCCAAAGGCCATGAGCTGGTGCCAACAGAGCCGCATCGTGATTTTTGATGTTATGGTTTGAGCTGAACCTCAACTTGAGCAAACCACATCGCACGTGGTCACTGATGCAACGGTGAGCTCATTATCAGATCGGTGTTGCGGCGCATTACGACCTTTTCAAGTGATGCCACTGAGTTGAGGTGTTCCATTATAAAATTGAGGTTAGGCCTGAGCAGGCACGGTCACTGAAGCAGCGGTAAGTGGCTGATGCAAGCGAACCTGCAAGCAATGCTGACATGTATGAGGTTGAAGTCGAACTTAGCAATACAAAGCGCACATTTATATTTTCCAATGTGTAAGTGGTGAAATGCGAGATGTAGATATAGCTGGGCACAGCCTAGGGTAATTTGTGAGGACGGATGAGGTTGCGAGTGAGATATTTGTGCTCACTTATCAGCGGGCACGGTCTGAGGCAAAGGTAAGCTCACCATCACATTGTCTACCGGCCAGGCCATGGCGCGAATGCTGGAATTTCTCCTCGTGCTGTTGGAATCAGTTGCTGTGATTTCAACGCTCAGCGCCTCTCATGCCACGAGATGAGGATTGTCATACTCAACACATTGTATTACACCGCCTCCTATGATCATCGGTGGCCCCGAGAGGCGCGAGCTACTTTGAGAGCTAATACAAGAGGTGTGACCCATGCCCAGCAGGCACCAGCGCAGCAGCAGCAGCAGCCGAACAAGGCCCTGGCATCCCCAGGCTTCCAGATTTGGTGACCATAGCACACACACAAAACATGCAGCTTATTGTCTCGTACTAGCGCGCACGCTTTTTCTTGCCTTTGCTAACAAAAGGTCATTGCAATACGTGTACCGCAGGCGGCAGCAGCGCAGTTCCTGTCCATCACCACCACGGTCCGCGCCTGCCATAGTTCACATGTGGAAATGTACAATTGGTACATGAGGCTCCTCGTCATCACTTACACCTCTCGAAGCAGCGCCCAGGCTTTCTTACCGTTGCTAACGGTAGGTCGCGGCAATACGGGTACTGCAGGCAGCGGCGCAGCTCCTGTGCATCGCCAGCACGGTCCTGACGCTGCCGAGGTTGCATATGCGTGTGTACAATCAGCACGTGCTGTCATTTCCTAAGGCTCATAAAATATGGTGCATGCTTCTCCAGACCTTCACTAACGGTGTGCGTCGTTGCAGTACGTGTAGTACAGGCGGCGGCGCAGTTCCTGTCCATCGCCAACACGGTCCTGGCGCTGCTCGGCTCCACGCTGTCCGCATTTGCCGCGTCCTCGTATCTGGGCGGCAAGCTGAGCGCCATCGCTGTGCAGAATGCGACGCTGGCCGGCGACGTGTGCATTGCAGCTGCATGCACCCTTCAAGTGGTGAGCCGTTTGGTGGCTTCATGTGTAGAGACTTGACGCAAACTCGACGGCAGAATTGCACTGATTTTCCCGAACAATATATACTCCTATATATATATACACACGTAAACATATACATTCAATTTCCATATACGTATGCACCGCAATCGGTTCTTACTGTTGTCTCAAAATAGTGAGTCACCGAGCAGCTTTGGATGTATTTATATCAGAGATGCCCCGTTAACTGGTAGCACCGGTACACGTACCAGTTTTTTGTACCAATTTTAACCGGTAACTGGTTGCCGCTCGCTAACCGGTACGGGTCACTGGCCGCGCGAGGCAACCTGTAAACATGTACCAATGCCGTAGCTGATGACCGGCGCCACCAGTCAAAATGCAAGTAGACCGTTCAGCTCTGCACGAGTTTATTATTTTTCGTGCCTTGAAGTTGTAAATTATGTCCTGGACCGCATGGGCTGAGCACACGATAAATCGGGCTTGCAATAACTAAATCTACGGAGGGGCCGGCGGTCCGGCGCTGGCCTGCGAGGCCGCGGCACTTGCAACAGTGCTATGCGGCGGTAAGCGCTGACGTCGCCATCAGGGGCAATGACTGCGTTCCAGTTGGCGATCACGACACGTGTGAGCGCACGCTGTAGCGCGAGGGAGGTGCGGCGGCGCCAGAAGGCAAGTTAAGTAGTTCAGCGCGGGAGAGAGGTGTGATGGACGGTGTATACTGGCAGATATGGTCGTGAGTCGACCTACTGATGCTGCTGTTGACATATTGGTCCGGCTAGTGATGGCATGCAAGCGGTCCATGTGGCGCAAAAATCGAACACAGGTGGCAGTCGCCGATTGATGGATGCGCGACTGTTTGATGTCGCTGAATGCACAAGCAGCTTCTGCAGGCTGAGATAGCAGGTTGGACGTAAAGCATAAGCATCCATCAACCGATGTGGGACGCGATGCATTCATTTTGAGGAACGCAACTCCGGATCGGATTGTTTCCGCTTCTGATGCGCTGTCGCAGCCAATAAAAGGCTCAAGCTTCAGCTGCGTAAACATGAAGGTGATTTACACATATGACAGAGGTTGTTTGCTGATCCACAAGTGCAAGGGTGCCAATTGCAGAGCGAAAGTCGAAACAGGTGGCAGCAGGCAGAATTATATATGAGCATGTTGCCCATCCTTTTGCTGGCTGCATGCTGCACACATGTTGCTGACTGCCTTTGCATCGTGACGGGTGCACTTTGAGTGTCACTTACAGGAGCAAATACTGCGCTAGTATGCTGTGGGTAAGGCTTTGAGCTGCGCACTATGCACTTGAGTCCATTCGGCTGCATAACCTAGAATCCTCGAGCTCCTAACAAGCATTATTCCTGAAGCTTTTGTAGTTGTGTGTACTGATCGCACAATATACTACGTACCGTCATGTGCCAAATTAGGCCGGTCAGTCAATAATTAGGAGCGTACCGGGCACCGATCCTTATTAGGCCTGGGTGTTTTTTTTGCATTCCTATTGAGGCCTGGTGGTACTTTTTGGGTGGTTACCCTATTATGGCATGCACATCATGTGGTACTGGTGAGGCACTCAAAGCACAGCATCAGGGCAAGCGGGTTACAAGTGCCATTGCACTATCAGATGCACAGCTTCGAGTGCTCATTGCACCCTCTGATGATGCACCTCCGATGAACAAGAGCAGCACTTGCACATCTTGCAATGCACAAAGCATGCATACAGCAAGGTTTTCTCGGCCTTGGAGTGATCTGATGGACGAAAGTCACTGTCTTCCCCATCAGATCTTTAGCTGATAAAATCCCTTAGCCGGTCTCCCAAACGCACTTCGCTTGGGCAGAAGCAAGTATCTCTGAATGTGAAGATGGTGCTGGAGGTGGTATTGCTAGTGCTGCTGTTGGGGCTCGCAAGGTGGAAAGAAAACCCCCAAGATGTGAGCTGTCTTTGAATCTGTAATTGCAGATTGCAGCCGCTTGGCGCATGGCTTCTATTCATGTTTCGCACTGCAACTTCAAGAAGTGAGTTTCCCCGAGTTTCACGGAACAAAAGCAACGCAATGCATTGCAAGTCACGCTGATGGTCATACAGTGCCCACTTGAGGGTGTTTTGAGGGCCCTGTCCTAATTGCGCCTGGTGCTTTTTTTGCGTGCTCCTTATTCATTGTCCGAGTGCTTTTTTTGACCATTTCTAAATCTTTGACCGACCGGCCTAATTTGGCACATGACGGTATGCTATGCATATGAGAAAAGCCCTGGCATTACTAGTAAAAAACTGGTATCACAGGTGAAAACCGGTCAGACCAGTTTGTACCGGTTTCACCAGTATACTGGTACCGGTTGTCACAGCGCACCAGTTAAACCAAGGGGGTCTAGAAAAGAAAAGTGGGGACGCAACTCCCCAAAAACCATGGTCAGAAATCCCTACAAAAACACTTTTAGCACACGCGCGTGAGTTATACACCACTATTGCCTGCGCAACCTTAACAGATGTTGGAGATTGCTTATCTAGCGTTCTAGCGCACCCGGTCGCACCTCATAAGGTAGCGTGTAAAACGAGCACGGCTCATTTGTTTACTGCTGCTTGGTCGGCAGACCCCCCGAAGCCCTCCTGAATGAGTGCTCTCGCCAACCGGGACCCCTAATCCGGCAATAACTTCAGAGCAGCCTCGTTGCTGCCATGCAAGGCCGCATACGAGAAATTGCCGGGTTGCACCCCTTAACGCGCGCGTAGTGCTGCAAAACATGGTTTTCGTAGTGCTAATTGAAAAAAAAAAATTGTTTTTTATATCGTGATGCCACGCTTTTGTAGGCCTGCGTTGATGAACAAAGTGAGCGCCATCGCCGTGCAGAACGCGCTGGCCGGCTGCGTGTGCATTGGAGCGGCGTGCATGCTCATGATGGTCAGCCGCCACACATTTTTGGACGTGTTAACTGCATACAAAAATTTTAGTTTTGTTGACCGACAAGTAAAAGTTGAGCGTCATAGCCGCGCAGAACGCGACGCTCGCCAGCAGCGTGTCCATCAGAGCGGCACGCACCCTCAAAATGGTGAAGCGCCGAGCAGCAGCTTTGGATGCAGTAAATGTCGAAACACAAACCTTCAGTTTTTTGTTTGTCAATCAATAGAAACTGAGCGTCACTTGTCGTGCCCTCAAGATGGCCAGCCGCCCAGCAGCTTCGCTTGCAGCCAATATAGGAAAATCCGAGTTGCAGTGACCGATACCTTTTTGGAATGTCAGCCAGAAAATCACCTTTGAATTCACCTTTCATTTCTTGCTGTTATGTGCCTCTGCTTACAAACAAATGCAACTCTGGCCGGCAGCGTGTGCATTGGAGCCGCGTGCACCCTCAACCAACCGGGAGTTTTGGATGTAGTAGTTTTTGGAGAAGTCGAGTCTCAATTGCCCATTTTCGGACTTTCAGCCAAAAACACATCGCCATTCAGTTCTTACTGTTGACTTCCTTTACCTACACAAGTGAAAAAGCAAAAAAACCACTGCAGCTTCAGCAGTTACCTATCAAAATTAGTTGATAGACACAATGGGGTCATGGCTAAATCTGGCTCCTCACTACACATTGATTTGTCAATGATAAGCACGCGCATAGGAGATGGTCAGGCGCTCATTGGCTTCGGATACAGCAGCACACTGCCAGCCTCAGTTGCCATAGTGAGACCTGCACCCCAGCGCCAACGAACCGCTCTCAACAACGTGAGGTCAGTGTCAGGCCTGGCTCTTGAACTTGCAGTCGACCACATTAGCTGGTTAAAGGCAAACAAACAGCACGTGCATACACAAGCTAGTCCCACTCTGGGTATTCCTGTTGAAAGTGGGGTGGCTCGGGGTCTTCAGTGGTCCACCGGTTCAGCCCCCTCCTCCCGGGGGCGGGGCCTGGGTAACAGTGTTGTTAATGACGTAAGTACGGGTAGCGACGTAAGTACGCGTAACGACGTAAGTATGCAGGATTCTGGGTAATGACGGCTAATGACGGCAAACCCTAGTTGCTGCAATATCCTAAACCTAGCCCTAATCCTGACTAAGGATAGGGTTAGAATGCTCCAGGGCGCAATGGTGCATGCTAGATACCATCGGAATCTACTGCATGGCTGCCATGCTCAGGTCGATGCATGCAAATGTGAGTCATTATTTGACTACTAAAGTAGCACTACCATACAGTGTCTTGATGTCATGTACGCACTGCCACGCAGATGCCATTTGCAAGCATATCGCACGAAAACACGCCGAGGCAGTGCCAAAAGCCTGATCGCCAGCAGCAGCAACACTCGTCCCAGCGAGCCTGACCGCCAGCAGCAGCAGCACTCGTTGTGCACAGCGACCTCAGCCTCAGACCCGGGCATGATGCCTCTCGCCGCAGTGCAGAGCAGAGGCCTCGCGGCAAGCCCCGTGCCCCTCGGCAGAACTGCGGCGAGCGACCTCGGCAGAACTTTGGGCCCGTCTTTCCTCAAACCCAAGTCAGGTTAAACCCCCAACCTCGTAACCCTACTTGCCAAGCCCTAAACCCCCTAACCCTACTTAGGTCAAACCCTAGCCGTCATTACCGTAAGTATGTACGATCCGGGCTAATGACGTCATAACGCGTACGTACCTACCCCCAGGACACGTCATTAACAACACTGCTGGGTAAGCTGCGCTCAGAGCGTTTTGCTGCAAACCTGATACTGAAACGTGTCTGAAAAGTGCCTAATCCAGCATGACATAGTAGGGTACATTCCAGGCGTTCTGTCAGTTTTGAACAAACTCAGCATGAATGAAACGCGTACAGGTTGAGACACCTGTGCCAGCCTGAGGTGAGCAGCGCCGTAGACAAAGCAACGCTTTGCAACGATGCACCAAAGAAAACAAAACTTTGCAACGTGTGGTGGCACGAGACGTAACAACGTGCGTCATGTGCCAAGTGCTACGTGATGACATGCCACAAAATAAGCTGAGTGTTACCATAGCACCAGATGAAGCCCCATTGACAAAAAGAATGCGGAACAAACACATCAGGCAACACCATCATAACAACGTGTGTTGAGTCATGGAAGTGTGCCTTTCTGAATTCCTGCAAGGGATCGTGGACCCTTGCTGGAGAGTGCAACTCGACTCCGTTATCGCAGAGATCATCACAGCTCGTGGATATACAAAGCAGCTCCTGCCAGCGCACTATGCTCCAGATTACTATGCACACCATATCATCAAAAGTCAGAACATAATGTTATCACCAAGCCAAAGCTCAGATTGTGCAGAAGACGTCAATCAGCGCTGCAGTGCCGCTAGCGCAACCAGTACCACCACAACTGCTGTAAAGCCGCCACCTGCAGCGTGATCATCACTCAGCCCGCCGGGACTGCACCTTGCACTGCATCTGTCAAGTCGCCGCTTCGACCTGGACTGTACGCACTGCATCTGTCAAGTCGCCAATTCAACTGTCAAAACCAAGGCCATGATGCCGTACAGTGTAGTACACTGTGAATCCTACCATGATCTAGATCCCAGCCGGCGGTTGGCCGGTCTGTCACCGCCTGAGGTTTCAGAACAGCCGAAGCATCTTTGCAGCGATAAGCGCCCAAAGACGACACTACAGATGCCTCCAAGTATAAGGAGCTTATTAGCTTAACTTTGAAATTCTATGCAGAAGAAGCAAGTAATCCAGACCGTCACCACGTACAAGTGGGGTGTCCAGGAAAGTAGAAGCTGCGATGGAAGCGGACTTGGCTACGTTGCACATTACATCAATGCACACTGACTGCAGCAGTGGAACAGCAACAGCACTGGCAAGGCGGAGAGTGACGCAAGAGTGTACACGGTTTGTGAGATTGATGCGGCATAGCACACTGCTACCCCTAAATGCACTGGCTCATGCGAATCTCTACATGTGGCAGAGGAGCGTACTGCACCCCTTCATCGTGTTCTATGATATTGCGCAGGGGGGTGGTGGAGGGGACTTTACTCCCAAGCTGCGAGCTCTGCAATGACAGCTTTGGTGAAGTAACACTGGTGTTCAAGCACACCAGTGCTCACATCGACGGCGAAGGCTTTGTGCTGGGCAAGCACATCCAACAGCTGAGCATCAGTTGAAAACCCAAAGCGCCTTCGAGCATCCTTCTTTGTCTGTGTGATGCCGGGCTCGGAGAGTTTCTGCAGAAAGGCAATGGCTTCTTTGCGGTCTACCTTCTTTTTCTCAACACATATGTTTATGAAGCCTTCCACCCCACCCTCGGCAACTGCCGCCACTGCCTCAGCTTGCTCGATGCGCGCCTCAGCTGTTTTGGCGTCAGTGAGCTGGCACCTTTCGCACACCTCCACAAGGTGCACAGGACGGGTCCCCACCTTAGCTGTGATCTTTTTGGCAAGAGTGATGAAATCAGGAAGCTGCGCAAGGTTGGCAAGCTGCTTGCGAAGCAGTGCGTGAGCCTCGTCGACTGTGAATTCCGGAGCTCCGATAGGTCTTGTGCGGGCTGCCATCAGGTCGACGGGTAGTGCCATTGCACTGCGGCTTGCTGACACGACGACAACAAAGGTTATCAGTTTTTGCTCGTAACCTAGATCCTTGATTGCAAGCAGCAGCTTTGTGAGTACTGATGGCGTGGTTTGCTCCCCAACATCAAGCAGCACCACCAGGCGTTCGCCTTTGTTTTGAAACTTGTAAACCTCTGCAATGAGTCGCAGGCGTGTTTCAGCAGGCACGGATTTAAACTGGTTGGCCCAGTCCGCTCTGATTTGCCCCAAAACCTGTTTTGTAATCCACTCTTTGGCCTTGCTGGCATCTCCCGCAAAGGTCAGCTTAAGAACGCCAGGTATCCCCTGCAGGCAAACAACAGCAGAAACCACACAACATCAAACTGTCAGTGAATTTGAAGTCCTTGGCACGCCGTCGAACAAAATCACTTTTTCAATACATTAAATGCAAACCACGCCAAATTAGCAGGTGGGTCATCAGATAGCATGGCCGCGGGGGAAAATGCAGGGTGACGGCACCCAGAGTACTGCTGTACAACATACACTTTCATATTCAAAAGGGCCGCGAGCGAGGCCGGTCGTCTCTGTGTAAGCGTCGAAACACAGTGGGCGGCATTGTCTGAGCAGAGCCATGTTCGAGCTATGCTGACAGAGGTCGCGCTGTGCTGCGGAGCATCGCCGCTCCATGCACAAACGTGATGATACACTTTACGAGCTCCTGTATTAGCGACCTGCTCAGCGCTGCAGCTATCTGTTTCTTGTTAGATGCACCTCTGCGCACTGTGTGTGTAAGCAACGTGCTGAGTGCCAGGTCAGGTCCTCAACCAATTGGCGCCATTGTGCTGAACCAACACAGGTCATCGCATCTGCTGGCAAACGATGCCAAGCACGTGGTCCATCATTGTCTATATGTAGAAGGGGGCTGCACAAGCAGTGGCCCTCCATGTGCTGCCAGAAGCACAAGATACTCAGGCACTGGTGCAGCAGCGGGTGGCATTGCCACCATGGCAGCGCATGACGTTGACCTCACCAAGGAACGGCGCACCCGCAGCATGCCTCGCAACACCTTCAGGCCAAAAAACTGAGATGAAAAAAAATGAGCTCGGTGACTTTCCTCACGGCTTCCACATGGCAATACCGGCCGCCTAGAACAGCAGTCGTCAGGACACACTGGACAACCTGGAACTGATCAACACACTTTCAGGATTTCCTACAGTGCTTTGGTTGATGGGCAATCAACGGTGTCGACCAGCCAAGTTCACCACCCTGCTACATGGATGCTGGGCTGATTACCAGCAACAGGCCTGATCGCGTACCTGCACTGCTGCGTCTGTGTACACGGTCTTTCCACCCCCGCGCGATCCCCACACCAGGTGAGCAACGTTGACCGTCCTCTTTCTGGCATTGGCAATCAGGGTTCTGCCCTCCATAAAACACTCACGGTCCACCAAATCCTCATTCGCCAGCGTTGGCTTCGAGTACGTGTTAGCCAGCTCTTCCGTAGCTTGCCCTGCCCGGTAATCTCAAATCTGTTTTTTTGGCCCAGCTGCACCACCCCGCTGGTGAGTCCAAATAGGGCTGTTACAAATGTCTCGACCGCGGCCTGTTGAACACAAACGGATGAAAACGACATGGCATAGTGCGGGTGAGAGCAGTCAATGGCAAATCTAGAGCTGATTGAGCAGTCAAAAGTTCGCTGACTCACCGAATCGATGGCGACGACTTCATGGGGCCTTGAAGGCTTGACGCGTGCCACTGGGAGCCTGTGGGCGCGTGCCACAAGCAGTCGGGAGCCGCAGGCAACGAAAGCTTCCGTCGTAAAAAAAAGAACATGCTGCGACGCATCCGTTCACCAGGCACCACCGCATCGTGTTGACGGTTGTGCACGTGTGCCTCAGATGCTGAGCACCTGCTGCTGCTGCTGCTGCTGCTGCTCTTCCTAAAAGATTTCTACAATGTTTTTGAAAATTGGTTGACAACGCGGTCCGGTGTAGTGCTGGGACTGCACGTAGGCAACTGATCCGCTATCGATTGCTTTTTCAAATGGCGTTATTGAAGTGGCGGGGAGCAGGGTGCTTGCTGCTGGCGTTAAGGAGGCCGAGAGACTATTTAGGTGAGTCCTGCACTGCACTTTCCTCGTTAGGGCCGTTCTGTACAGCCACTTTCTGCGCGGTTACCTCCGAGAGAAAGAATAAACGTCGCCTTCTCACCGCTGTGCACCTGGGACTATGTATCAGTCCGTATACATACTCTCGCTATAGAGATAGATCTGCTGCCAACTGGTCATGACATCGAAGAATAAAACCTTGAACTTACAAAAAAAGAGTTGAAGAAGGAGTGAAAATCATCCATCGTCGGCATCGGCTGTTGCCGGCCCCGAGTCATATGAATGCGCATTGGAACTGGGTGCTGCTGGTGGTGGCAGCGCATCTTGTATGCTGCCATGCATCTCAGGGAGGGGCTGCTGGAGCTGGAGCTGATGCTGCTGCGCTTCCTGCAGGTGATGAGACATAGGACCTCCGCAGCAAAGACTTTGTTGATCCTTCTCCACTGAGGGGCCTCGAGAAGCACGCACCAGGCACGGTGGCTGACTGTGCCGCTTCCGTAGCGTATGAGAGTCTTCTCCGAAGGCACATGCCCGCTTCAGCACACATTAAAAGGTTTTTGCCAACCTGGGACGCAAAGGCTTTCAATGAGCCAACGCGGGATCAAATGAGTTTTACAAGCCCGACTGCGGTTGCCCTTCCCAAGGCAGGGGGAGGCCCCTGGTTGCGTAAAAGGTCCCCTGTGTTCAACATATGCCCGGCGTTAGCCGTGCCCCTTGGTCATGAATGTTTGAAAAATAAGCAGTGGGGGGCTGGCAACCTCGAGGGTACATTCCAGACCACACCCCACTACACGTACATATGCTACACCAGCTACCATGCTACTGCAACATCCCCCCCCCCCCTGCTGGTACTAATAGGACGCACCCCTGTCACAAGTGCCGCTGCCACCATCAACAGGCAGCATCGGCACCTGCCTAGGCAGCTGCACTACCCCACGGGTACTACCCCGCACTGCCACTGCCCCCGCCATCACTGGCACCCGGGGCCCCCTCGCCCCCCCCCCCCACACACACACACGCTCCCCGCCATGCCACCCACTATCTACTCGTCCCCATCACCCTCAGGCCCCATCCAAGGGTACCCCGGGATGATGTCCTCCACGCCGCAGACCGCGCACACGCCACGCATGCCCATGTTGGTGCCGCCGCTGCGGTCGCGGTTGAAGACCACCAGCCCCTGATTCCCGCCATTCGCGGCTGCCTGAATGGGGCAGACGCGGTGCGGCAGGTTGGAGTTGCACACACGATTCCTGTGGCCGTGCTGCTCGCCGCCTGGCTGAGTGCGCTGGCCACACCCCGGGCAGCAGATGGTGGTGAAAGCCTCTGGCACCATGATGATGACTGTACGGCACGCCAGCTGCCACACCACCGCCTTGGTGGGAATGAAGGGACGGCCGCGCGCCGCCACCCGTGCGGCGACACCGAAGAACACGACGCGCCGTCCCGCCCGGCGGTCCCGGCGGTTGGTCCGCCACTTGCGGTGCTTCTGTTTCCGCTGCCGAAAGGGTCTCCATTCGGGCGGCATCCGCTGCCGCTGCATCGGCGCGATCACCTCCGCCACCCTGGCGACCGCCCTCTGCCGCGCGCTGAAACGGATGAACCTCTGAACACTCCGCGCAGGGTGCAGCTGCTCATCGTACATGCCGTCCTTGTGCTCAGCAAAGGTGGTGCAGTAGTCGGTGAGGACCTACACAAAGGCAGAACAATGCATGGTAATGTAAGGTCCCGCCCCAAACACGAAGGTAAAGCTCATGATGTACAGCACAAGTGCCGGCAACTGCACTACGCACTATTCTCGTGTACAGGCCACCACCGAGCTCACAAGCAATGTGAGGTTCGGCCATGAATGTGACCTCCCTCACTTGGCTCTTCATCAACAACGGAGCTGTTCAGCATGCCCCCATTATGATACAAGAGAACGAAAGTACGTGTTGCCGATTTTTCCTCGCACCTCAACTTGAAAGATGTAACTCTCCGCGCGCAGTTCTGGGAATAAAAGCTGTCCTAGGTGTGCGGCGCTGATACAGAGACGACAGGTGCGCACTCGCTGAGGTCATAAATTGCTGATGGTGCTGTCGCCCATTGTCTTCGTGCACCACTTCGGTGCAGTGTTCGCCGCTACAGTATGTTTTAGTTATCCTGAGGCTGCAGTGTCTCACGACGGCCGCAGTGTCCGACCGATTATCCTCGTCGTTTCAAGTGTGGACACGTCGCCATGCTTGCAAGGCTTCTTCGCTATCCGCATCGCATCGCATCATCGCCAGTGCAGCATTCAGCATCGCTTTTTCGCATATAGTATCCAATCGGATTCGCGGACTCTGTGACTGAGTGACAGGCGTATGAAAACGAATCAAAAGATTGTAGAGCTCTAAGTGAGAAGGGATGGTTAGCCGTAAGTGCCTTCCACCAGTAACTGCGGTCGCCGCTGCTGGAGCAATTGGCCACGAGTCAAACAGTACCACCGTATCTTGAATGTGGCAGTTTCCACTTGTCAGCCCCAGTAGCTCATGTTTCAAGTTCCCAGTGCATCCACTTTGACTCGTGATCAAACCACCTGTGCCTAATTATGTGCCCACGCCATCAGTCACAGCCTGTCTCTGTGTATTGTCTCCTCCACATGGTGCAGCAATTTTCACATTATGGCGGACCTGGTCGAGAGGCTCATCAACAGGTTCGGGCAGGCGGCGGTGAATACTGCCCAGGAGCATGAGCCCTTACACACACGCCGGCTGCATGAGACTCTGTTGCGGACCTTCGAGCGAAGGCGACGCATCCTTGGAGCGGATCAAGGCGTAAAGCTCAGGCACAAGACCGTCTCTTGCAGCATTGCAAAGGTCCTGCATCGGCACCCTAGCCTTGAGATCGCCCAGACGCTCCAGGACGCTGCAGATTACGTGGGGAAGGTGCGGCATCTGGCCTCCTTGCTGGCCAACTACATCTGCACCTGGAAGCTAGATCTCGGACAGCCCTTCCCCGATGCCACGCAGCGCTTCTTCATGGAGTGTTTAACCTGCTATGTGCAAGGAGCGGGG
The DNA here is from genome assembly GCA_017506865.1 of Tribonema minus. Classification (NCBI taxonomy): domain Eukaryota; class Xanthophyceae; order Tribonematales; family Tribonemataceae; genus Tribonema; species Tribonema minus. The sequence goes on along the minus strand of JAFCMP010000097.1, from coordinate 197,256 downwards.
GCAGGTTACACGCAAGGAGCAGGACCTGGAGCTGCTCAGGTACAAGAACAAAGTCTCTTCTTCTTCGCAGCGTGGCCTTTGAAGCGGTACCGTGCACTGGGCATCACTATTCGCTGCGCATCCGCACAACAACAGTGACTGTTTCTGCATTTAAAAAAAGCGCATGCTGCTGCCTCAGGCGCAAGCTATAACTTTGGCCAGCGTTGGAACTCACGCAGGACTTCAACAGTGTCGCATAACTTGTTGTTCGTCCATGGCTCACGACTTTATCAGAGAAGGATGTGCACTTTGAGCCATTCATGCATGCTTGTCACACAGTTTCATGAAGGCAGCCTTCCATCCAGCACATGATGGCCTTGTCGACCAGTATGCCAACAGCCTCACAGTACCTGAATGACTTGCGCAACATGCCTGGAGATGTCACCTGTGCGAGTGGTACTGACACTCGCATGGACCAGAATGCAAATCTCAATCAATCTGTGATCATCACAGCTGGCTACTCTGGTTACAGCGCTAGTCAAGACAATGAAAGTCAGGGCGAGGGTCAACCCATTCATGTCGAGTGACACGTGCTCCTCATGTGCTTCCTGTTGCGCAGTTGCCCCCCTCGACGCTTCAACGATTCCAGGACCTGCGCCACAACAGCAATCTGCAGGCCCTGCAGGCCACCTGGCCGCCTTGGCGCCTGCATGAGGTCTTCCTCTATGTGGCCAAGGACATTGCGACGGTTGCCAAAACGTACATAGAGGTGCACTTCCAGCGGCGGCGCTTGGCCATCACGTACTGGGCCCTGTTCCAAGCCCTGCGGGCGCACATCATGAACGACGATGATGACCCTGATACCCAAGTCGACATGACTGTGCGCCCGTTCACCAGGTGGGCGGCAAATGCCTCGTTAAATGCCTGTATTTACAAGGTACACTGTGCATACGTTTGCAAGCAGTTTCTGAAACGGCTCGCATCCTTTCATCAGCAACATGGCATTTGTGCAAGTGATGCGGGTGTCTCAACGGCTCACATTTCTGCTGTTTTTGTGGTGCACTACGTTCGGCGTGATGTAACCTGGACAGAGGGCTGGGTGCAGGCTGCATTCACACTTGCGCCAGCCCTGCTCGGCAGAGGTGGAAATGGCAGCAGGCAGCTGTTTTTGCCATTGAGCAAAGTGGTAGTGGACAACTTCAACCTTACTTGTTGGTTCAGCCACGCGCTGCATGTATGCGCCTTATTCTGTCCCTACATGCAAGAAAGTTGATGTGTGATGGCCTGCTCAGAATAATCAACCCGCAGTCTGGATGTTCTTGACTTGGCCTTCTAGCCAGGCTTGGATGTGGCCTGCAAGTACAGTCAGAGCGACAGTGCTTGTTTGCCACCCAACTTACGAACTTCCCCTTGCCAAATTGATTGCACGTGTTGCTCCCACGGCTGTACATGACTTGGCTGAGCTGGTGACCACCTATGCCGGCAACGACTTGCACGGGGAGCTGCAGGCACGCCTCAACCAGCTGGGCTTCAGGGGCGCAGAGCTGGACGATGACGGAGACGTGCAGGAGGGCGCCAATTGCCTCATGATCCTGGACATCTGCGAGACAGTGCGCCACCTGCCCGACGGCGACAGCGACGCTAGCAAGCGCCGGCTTTTGGCACAGTTGCAGCAGCTCTATGTGGAGACCGACTGCACAGACTACCAGGATCTGATGTCGGAGCTTTTCGGGCAGTATCCTGATGATACCGCAGCGCGCCGCGAGAACAGGGACGCTGTGTGGGGCCTGCTGCCGGTCCCTCCAAAGCTCACTGTTCCCCTCCCCCGCTTCAAGCCCCAGCCGGCATTCATCCGCATCGACCGCACGTGAGTTGCCAACACGCTGCCGCATCTGTCTCATAGCTGTTGTTATCAGGTCCTTCGCCCTTCAAGTTGCTTGAAGTTCACTGACCAAAGTTGACAGGGGCACGGCGTACGCGTGCATATGGGTAGTCTAGGGCTGCAGGCATAGCCCCGCTGCGTAGCGCCTGTGGACAGGATGAGCACGCTTAGCCTACTAGTACTGTAGTAGCACAATACATACAGATGTCCTATTAGCTTAGCTGCTGGTAGTAGCACACTGCAGATGTCCTATCAGCGCGCTTGACCTGTCACTCTGTCAACTTTTGGTGTGACAATCATGGTCTCATCACTCTAATACGTGTGATATGGTGATCACTGAGCGGCTGTCTGAGTCAGCATCATATGCTGAAACCTGGCAGTCACAGGCAACTGTGATGATTGAGATTGTCATATGCTCAAACTGGTTGGTTGGTTCCATGCTTGCATACTTTCAGTATGCATCCATCGCATCGCAGCGTGACATTGGTGACAGTGTCTCACCATGATGTGCTTTTGTTGTCGCTGTGTCATGCGCTGCCCCTCTAATATATGCAGTGGCATGGGCCAGCTGTTTCCAGGTCTTGCTGCGCGGATGGCCGGCCGGGGCCCCTGGTGGTATGCTGAGTTCATGCAGCCATGGGCGAAGGCAGCCAACATCACCACCATGCGGCAGCGCACCAACCACTATGCGCGGAGCGAGCGCGGTGTGGTGCGGGCAAACGAGCGCGCCGGCCAACCAGGGTACCGCATCCTGGCCCCGTGGCTCGTGGACAGGACCTTCATGACCGATGGGCACCAGCTCAAGCTTCTGCTGGTCACCAGCCACGACTCGCACCAAGGCCCCCATGGCCTGACCGAACTGCCGCGGAGGGGTTATAGGGGGCAAGCGCTGTGCTTACTGATAGCTCGTAGGAATGTCTGGTTGAAAAGGTACTTGTACCCGACATGATGTTAAATGCTGCATTAGGCGGAGCTGCTCGGAGTTCTACAACGTATGTTGCAGTTGCAGATGCAACCTGGTGAGGGACGCGCGTCACAACTGTTGCATCCGTTGACACAATCATAGGTTGATTAATTGATTCAACAGCTTTCTCGCCGATCATGAACATTGCCACTGTGGTATTGATAGTATGTCATACATGCGCCATGAAGTCCCATTTTGCAATCTGACTCTATGGCGTGCCAACGCAGTCTGGATATGATGTGAAATTCAATGTCGACTTCATGCAGACACTGTGTAGCCTCACCTTTGTGACTCCAGCATGCCATCAGCATGCCATCAGTGAGGGCGCCCATTGCCATGGCGCTGTACTATAGTATACGCCTCATGGGCAGACTGACAATAGTACACCCAACAGCTTGCTGATATCCCCCTCCCCCTCCACTCATGTACACATTGCAATCTCCTCTGTGTCACAGGTTGGGTACATCAATGAGGAGCTGGGGGATGTGCTGGAGGGGGAGGTGGCTGAAGGCCCCAATGGGGTGCTCCGCCTCCAGCGTGTGCACAGGGAGATAGGGGCGGAGCCGGCTACGGTGGCGGACGGTACCCCTGCTGCACAGGAGCGGCTGCACGCCCTGGACCACGTCGTGGTGACTGGGGTGGACCCGGGCCAGGTGCTGGCTTTCAGTGCGGTCACTGCCCTTGGCCAGCGCTGGAGGCGCGATAACGCCGCAGATTTTGCAGCAAATCCGCCCCCAGAGGGTGAGGGCGTGACGGCGCAGGAGGTGTCAGGGGCGGATTACCGCATATGGGCACAGTCTGTCCGCAATGAGCAGGGGGAGGCGCAACGCCGCGGGGCCAACCAGGCGTACAGCGATGCACTCGCGGCGCTCGTGGACAGGCACATGCGCACGGGCCGCTATCAGGTAAAAATTGCGGGGCACTGCAGCAGCACCGGGCCTTGTGTTGTCTTGAGCCAGCACCGCAGGCTCTTGCATGTGTGTGCATACATGCATGCTCTTGCCTTGTGTTGTACTGGTTCAAAGTGCGCAAGGGCCCACTGCTGTCTATCTCGATGCACAATGGAGCGAGCACATGACATCATGACGGTTGGACGTGACCGTATTTGTCGTCGTCTCAGCAAATGCCACGTGACTGCTACAGTTACAGGAGCGCATCAAAGTTTGAAAGTCTGGAGTGATGTGTGCATTCATATGTTCCTTGCTGCAGCCATTGAAAGCCTTGTGGATCTCAAGATCAATGGCATACCTCACCAAGGGCCTGTCATTCACTCATTCTGGTGCACATGATGTATGAATGTTGCGTAGAGCCAATGATTGTGATTCGCTGCGCAGAGCTTTGACAGTGGGAGAAGAAGCCTTGGGGCTTTCGTAATGGTACATAGTATGTCCTCTACAATCTGATGCGGTGGGCCCTCACGTGACTCTACCCCTGCCCCACTGTAATGGTAGCCCCCACTCATTCTGCTCTGTGTACACACGGTGCCCGTCCTTGTGGCTGCATCATTGCAGGTGCTGCGGGCCTACTGCACCACTTGGGGGCACCATGCAGATGCCATGTGGGGAGAGCTGCTGCACCCAGCACGACGGCATCAGAGGTTCAGCCGCTTCCGTGCGCAGCAGGCCGCCATTGCCAAGATGGCAGAAAGCTGGCCCCATTTCGGCAGCAGCACAGGCCGCCGGGATGGAAGCGTGTACGGTCCCGCGGCCTCCAGTATCCACGGCGCAGGCGCAGGCACAGGAGGTGGCGCGACACGCACAGGAGGCCCCGTCGCATCATCTTCTTCGGCGCTTGTGCGCGCTTCCCCGCCGGCGGCCGCGCCGCCATTCCCAACAAGAAATTGGTGGCGCAGCTGGCATGCCGGTGTCCGACATTGATGACGCCACAGCCATACAGTTCCGCCTCGTGCCTGGTGTGTGGGGGGGCCACGCGGGGCGGCGGCGATGAGTTCGGGCACAGAAACAGGGTGTGCCGGAACGAGAACTGCGCTCTCGCTCAGGCGGCGGAGGGGGGGGTTGCTGTCATCGACCGCGACACCAATGCGCGTGCCAACCTCGGCATGCGCGGCGTCTATGCCACGTGCGGGGTTGCTGACATCATCCCGGGGTATGTCCCGGCGGATCAAGAAGAGGAGGACGACACCGAAGAGAAGGAAAGCGATGAGGAGGCCGACGATGAGGAGGACGGCGACGAGGAAGATGAAGTGGAGGAGGATGACGAGGAGGGCGGCGACGGCGACGAGGGCGGCGACGGGGGGGGGGGGGCGTCGATGACGGGGAGGGCGGTGGTGACGAGGAGGGGGTCGACGAGGAGGGGGATGCCATAATGGCATGAGGGGCAGTATGGAGGTTATGCAGCGGGGGGGGGGAGGACGGGGGGTACGGGGGGGGGGACACGGGGGGTGTTCGTCACGGTGTGCGGGACTGCTGCAGCAGTACACTTCACCAGTCACTCATGCAAAAGCAGCAGACACAGGGTAGAAGTAGTGTACATCCTGCATTTGTGTTTGCAGGCGGGCGGGCAGTAGCACAATGCTCTACCCCCGCCAGAATTCTGGGCTGGTGTGCCTTCGGGCCTTGGTCAACCAAGGAAACTTGAGTACCAAACGGACGTCGCGACGTCTGCGCTGGTCAAGGGCAATCTGCTGTTCGCGGCATGCCCTCAGACAACGGTCGTCAGACACTTACTGCTGCTGGACCTCCCTTTCAACAGCAGCAGCGACTGCTCACGCAGCTGCCTCTCCTTTGCCTGCAGCACTTTCTTGTCGTCCCTAAGTGCTGCTAGCTCCTCCTGCCAGCCATCTGCCCTGTCCCTCTTGACTGTTGTAATCTCAGTCTCAATTGCAGCTATGTCACCCTCCAGAGCCGCTTTCTTCCCCTCCACCACTCCAATGGCATCACGCACTGTTGCCAACTCCGGTGACACAGGCCTCAGTTGGATTGGGAGTGTCGCGGCCTGTGCAGGATTGAAATTACGGTTGGTGAGTAGCATGTAGCGTGCACTTGGTACTCTCATAATGCAGAGCCTGTTGCGTGGAGACAGGGCATAGGGTTGAGGTTACACTAAGCATATAGTTGTGTGCGCTGCGCCTTTTCATAGGTAGAGCCTGCTGAGAGTTAGGGACAGGGCTGGCGTGCAGTCAGTGCCAGAATTGGATGTGTAAGAGACAGGGTCAGCATGCAGTCATCAAAGACAGTGTGTAATAATGGGCTGTGTATGACCAGGCGGGCTGTCATTAATGAGTGATGGCATGTGCTACCACGTATGCTATCGATTGCAGCGTGACAGTAGAGGCAGCCTCTGTCTTGAGTTGTGACAGCTGGTGGCCCAAAGGTGCATGCTGCATATTCAATCCCTGCCACAACCAGCCGCGTGTACCAGCTGCCTGAGCGGGGCCGCGAGCAAGTGATATCATGTGCAAGGTGAGTCGCTTGCTTTTGTGCAGGTGAGTCACTTGCTTTTGTTTGCTTTGTGAACATGCTGCAATTCTTGTTTGAGCTGCAAAAGACGAGACCCAGCAGCAGCCACTGTGTACCACAAATCATGCATGTCCTGTAGTTAGCAAAGAAACAGAATAAATACTCCTGACCAGCAGGGCCAGCATAATGCGCACTGAGTATGTTGTATGCAATATTTGTTGATGGTGCAGGTGTCAGAAATGATCAGCATGTACCCTGCATATCTCAAAAAGCACACACAGCAAACGGCTGGCAGCTATGCTACACGGTGTTTGCTGCTAGAGCGTCGCGAAAACTAGCTGATATCTAGGTAGTGCAAGTGGCGACTTCTCGCCACTTGTGTGTTAGTGCTTGCCGAATGTATGATAACCTACAGATGCCCAGCTTAGTTGCAGTCTACCATGGCGATCCCGTTGCATGTTGTGCTTAGCCTCTCATCATCGCCAGCTGTGCATAAAGCAGTCCCAATGAGCATACTGTGGCCCATGTGCTGTGTATGCAACCAAGTGTTACCTCTGCGCTCCAGTGTGTTTTCAAGCGTTTGAAGGACAGTAAATCAACTAAACACTTCTGATGAACATCACTACACTCAAGTTCTCACTTTCGAAACTGAGATTGAGGCTTGATTCCTTATATTTTTTCAGTGTGCTCTGCTCCTGGTGCTGCAACCCATCAAGCAAGCATACAACGCATTTGATCCAACAATGCCACCTGCGTGGAGATGATACGGTGACTTGTTGCACACCTGGCATTGGCGCTTCCACTGGTCCAGCTTCTCCTCCTGCTCTGAGCGCAGAATGCGCATGCAGTGCAGTTCCATAGCTGAAGCAGCGGTTACAATGGCTGTCGCCCTGGGCTCTCCATAAGCTTCTGGCGTAATGTCAAGCGTCCATTCGCTGAAAGGGCGGATGCTGAACCTGTTAGCCTTGACCAGGGCTGCCAGTACACGCGTCCCGGCAGCCTGCTGCTTGGTCACATCAAGTGTCAAATGGCGTCCCAGCTGTGCCTCCATCTGCTTCCGGGGGACGGCGTTGAACTGACTATCTAGCATCAGCAAGGCCGCATCGGCAAACTGAGCAGCCGTCCATTCCTCCCGGTCCATGGCAGCACGTTCCACCAGAGCCAGCGTGTCCCTAGTGACGGCGTCCAGGGCTGTATCCCACAATGAAAGCATGGTGGGTGACGGTGATGAGTGTGACACAGACAGCGCATCATTGAATATAGCAGTTGAAAGACACTGTTACAGACAGCTGAAGCATACAGATGGTGGGCATTCTGAAGAAAATACTTTGAGGCAGTGCGCAATCCATAATGGCACAACATGCATAACCGTTAAACATGACGTCATGACTAACAGCAGAGACGACAACTCCGTATTCACTTCATCCCACGTAGATGTACCCAGAAACTGTGTATGATGGACACATCAGAGGAAATGAAAGCCCTTCCGCAATTATCATTGACGTCTGAGCCGCTGTTGAATGACCAGTGAAGCATCAGTCCCTTTGATCAGTACACCAATTTATGTACTGTCCAACAAAATCTTCAAAATGGCGCACATCTGCGTCAAATTTAGAAGCTGCTGCAGTGTGTAGAAATATCGTGCATTTGTATATGCTTACAAAGATTTAATGCTACTAGTAGTAGTGACAAAACCGTAGAGGGATTGCGATTGCAACGTGCATGTTGCTTCGTGATTGCATGCTGGTAGCATGAGTCGGATAGTAAGGGTGTACAAAGGTTGAAATTGAATGACATTGCGCAAAACTGTACATCATAGAAAATTGCGGTGCAACGCATTTGCCATACGCTCTATCACGTAGCAGCTTGCACAACAGGTGCACGCACTTGCAACCCGCTCACCTGCTGGCCAGTTGTGTTTCTGCAGGTGGTACTGCACTGCAGGCCTGCACAGCGCGCCGGTGTTGCCACCACACACCTGTACACGTCCACAGCAGAGAAGCCAGTCAGCCACAAGCAGGTGTACCATCAGGGGCTGGCCTGCATGTGTAATGCCATTAGCGAACATGAGCGAACCAAAGGCTCATGCCCCCCCCTCCCCCCTCTTTACAAACCCCCCCCGTCTTGTTCTTTTGTGCTTCTTGTTGGCAAGACAGTGGCCACTTTGTGTAAGATCCCCCCTGCTTGCAGGCTGATGCGAGATGACCCAAGAGAGCACAAAATTGGTGTCAACTTTCCTCTCCCAACCCTTTCCATTGGCCCCTTGTTGAAGTCCGCCCCGTGCATGCATGTGCTCACGCGCCCTTAGTGGCACCTGTGCCAATACTTGCATGCGCTCCCAGCGACGCGAGATTCGAGTGACGCGCAGCAATGGCATAGGTATGCCATGCGCTTGCTGCGTAAAGCGCATGTGGGTCAATTAGGCTAGCTGCAACAGTGCATGTCATTTGGCAAAGCCAAACGCAGATTTTGCTGCGCGATGCTGCATATTCGATACAGCAGGGAGCTGGCATGCCTGCCAGCACCATCACTTGAATGGCCAGCACATCAGGCTGTCGCTGCCTGCTGTTGAGCGCACATGTAGCAAACTTTGCCGAGGACGGGGGGGGGGGGCTTGTCGACACAAGACTTGAGGGATTCTAAGACAGGGGTACCTCTGTATGGAACTCTGAATGACCCCCCCCCCCCTCTTGCCAACAAAGGCCTAAACAACAAGGCGCGGGGGGGGGGGGTAATCCCTTTCCTACGGTAATCTGCTGCTGTGCATATTGTAAGCTTACCTCGTACACCTTGCGCCAGTCGTCGTCCAAGATGGGGGCCCCCTTGCTCCCCTTCCCCGGGTGTTTTTCCAACTCCAGATTTAGCAGTGCCCTGGCTTGGTGCTCCTGAAAGTCGCCAATAACCGCCCAAAAGTTGGTAGAAAGCTCTGGGACAGCACAGTAGACAAAGCAATTGAGACAGCAATGAGCACCGAAAAAATGGTGCGGGAAGGCTTGCAGAAGTAATCAACACAAGCACGCTATTCAAGGAAACCAAAATCGCAGGAGGGGCGATATTGCACGCCAAGAGTTTACATGACTTGCGAGCGACACTCACCCGTGTCGAGCCACTCTCGGAAGCCATTCTCAGAGGTGACCAACACCACATGAGTATAAGCTCGTTGGGATGCTTGTCCATCCACGCCATGAGCATATTCGCTTCGTCGACAACAAGCACTGGCCACTCCAGCCCCCCTTTCAGGGCCCCGGACAGGCGTGCCTTCTCCCAGGCGCCCAGTAGCTGCTCATACGTCTCAAAGACCTGCTGAATTGTTGGCGTTTTTGAAGGATGGTCCCTGACTGTCGTCAGCTCGTCGAGCCGCTTGACGGCTTCTGCCCCATTCAGTTTAATCTTCGCGCCTCCATAAGCCGGCACGTCTGCCTCAAAGCCTGATACAATTGCCAATAGGGCTCCCCCCACATGCTTCCATTGCGGATACTCAAGGCGTCTTGTCAGGAGTGGCAACCCCCGATGTGCAAGGGCCGCAGCAAACCCGGCAGGGCTGAGGGAATTGATGCCGCGGCAGTCAATATAGCACGCGCTATCGATCATGCCTTGCTGTTACAGGTATTGCTTGAGCATGGCAGTTTTGCCGCAGCTGCGGGGCCCCACCACAACCCTCATCGATTGGGAGCCACCTGGAAGAGAAGGTCCATCTGTTGGCGCTCATGCTCGCGGTCGAAGATGTGCGTGGCAGTTCCGGTGCTGCGCCTGTGATTCGCAAGGAAGGCAGCAGGCTTAGCTGAACCAAACAGGTCTGGCAATTGTTATAATTAGTAGACCGTGATAATAAATGATGAAACGACGTGTTATTTTCGTTAGTTTACTAAAGTGGTTACTCGGTATAAAACGAACAACGCATTCTGTGTGAATGCTCTGCAGCTCGTCTGAATGAGCTCTGCTGCACCGTGTGATGACGATGGCTGCACGTATGAAATGCGTTGGTGTGCCAAACAGGGCATCGCCACCGCTGCCAGACCCTTTCACGAGTTCTGCTATGCCACATAAGGTGGCCAAACAGCACGCAGGCCTGCACGGCGGCACGAGCCGCGTGAGCCGCCACCGCTCACGTTAAACCGGTGCAGACGTACAGTAGTGGCGTATGCAGGAGCTGGCAGGCCTCAGACTCCGGAGTACACTGGGGCCACGGCCTGCGCAAACAGAGTGGGACACATCATACACATCATCATCATCATCACAGATCATGTCATATCAGGGAAGGTGAGGAGAGCAACTCAAGGGCACAAAGTGCTTGCGCCCTGAGCGAGAATAAATGAAAGTAAAGTACTCACGAGAGTTCAGGATCATCGCTGTCGCTTGCAGCGCTGCTGCTGCTGCCTGTGCGTCCACGTCCACGCCTTGTCGGCGTCACGGTCGCGAGCAAGCGCAAGCAAGCCGTGCGCGCGCTTTTCTACTTCGTGCGACGAGGAGTGTATGCAAAGTTCAAAGTAATACAACTGTCGGTCTGTGCACAAGTTGAACTTCGAAACACAAAACCCAGTAAGTAGTAGTAGTAGTGGCGGTGTCGACTGGCCTGATGCTCGTGCGCGAGAGACACCACAGCAACTTGAGCAGCGACTTGCTGCAGGTCGTGCCAGAGAGGCTGCCTCAGAGTAATCAATGCCTCGCTGGACCAACGCGCACAGAGGGTGGCGGCTGAACGCGAGAGGCAATCCAATCAAAGAGCTGCAACCATTGCAAGTCATCGCACAAATGACATGAATTTATCGGTGACTGCCTCATTTGTGGACGCATCAGGTCCTGGTGATTTATCACGTGCGGAGCCTCAAATTTCACATGCGCAGTTGCCACATGGGCAACCTACAGGAATCACCGGATGGGCTGCCACCACATGCGAATTTGCTCGAGAGTCCTCATGTCTTAGGGTTGGCAAAGGATCTGCCCGTGACAGATATAATAGCCCTGCGGGCGGGGGAAAGTCCTAGGGACACGTGCAGGTAGAGTACACCACGGAAATACGATAAATCAACAAGCGCACTTGTGTCCTGCTCACAAACTGTGGAAATTTCACATCAGGGTGTTGTATTGCATACATATTAAAGGGCTGGTCATGCAGACAAGTCCACGTCCACCAGTGTCACTGCACATATCCCGTTCAGAGGAATGCACCAAGTTTTACTCTATGCAGGCTTCATGGCACTATCAAAAGTCTCCCGTCACGTCCTGCTGTGCCGGCATGGTCTGCGCCTCATCTGCTCTCATCCCACATGATGCTGTTGTACAGATCCTTCAGAGTCACTGCACTACTCTATGCAGGTTTCACATGGCCCTATAAGCAGTGTGCTGTCACGTCCTGCCAGCATGGTCTGCGCCTCAGCAGCTCTCATACCACGTGCTGCTGTCATTGACATTAGTGCACTTGCATGCGATTTCCCCTGGCCCCATGACCTGTGCATTACTGTGGCACCTGCAGTTAGAATCAGCTAGGTATGTCACAACGTTGGCAGTGGAATGCAGGAAACAGCCTTGGTATTACCCTTTGCGGCAGGTGGCACCGAGTGCTAGTTCATGCAGCTCTGCAAGCCCCCAAAGCTGAGTTATGTCTTCGGTGCAACCAGCCCAAGCCAGTCACCATTGCAAACAGTTGGCAAGGACAGTGCAATGCATGAGTCGCCAGGTCAACCGACTGCAACCTGATGCGTGCTCACTTCATACATGGCCCAGCGTGACAGCATGCACTGGCAGCTCTGCAAGCCTCGCATGTTGCATATGTCTTCAGCTGCCGCCAGCCCAAGCCAGTCGCCGTTGCAAACAGCCGGCAATTCATGACTGATGGATCGCCAAGTCAATTGACGGCAGTCTGCTGCGCGCTCACCGCCCAGTCTGACAGCATGCTGCTCTGCAAGCCTCAGGCTTGTATGCTGAATCATGGCTTCAGCTTCAGCCATTTAGGCCAGTTGCCATTGCGAACAGTTGGCAAGCACCAGCCATTGAAGTTCATTGCTCATGGGGCGCCAAGTCGACCGACCATAATTTACTGCATATCTGCATGTCACCTTAATCACCAGTATTGTGCACCTCCTGCTAGTGGAGTAGCGTCACCTTGATCTTGCCTGCAGCAGCCCATTGTTGCAACAGCCCCTGAAAATCTGAACCTTGTGCCCGAGGCATTCATACAGTTGCATAAGTCACTCTCCCGCTCGATGGGTACAGCTTGTTCCACAGCTGCATCGTGGCGTATGCTGCGGACACGTGTGGTGGCTGAGCCTAGTAGTCATGCCCAGCAGGTTGAAATTGGACTTTCACATGCACCGGTGCTCATTGCGACAATTGCTGCTTCTCCCGCCATTGCATGGATGAATTCGCCGTCACCAGCACCACTTGCTGCCACACGTGGCTCACCACTGCTCACCGGGAAGCAAGTGCTGTTGCTGCGCCTCACTCGGCACCTGCTCACGCGTGCTGCGTTAGGGTGCCGTGCCTCGCTCAGGCAGGCTCCGCGAGCTGTATCGCACGGGGGCTGCTCCTTCTTCTTGCTGCGCACATCTATTCTTTGAGCTAGGCCCACCACTTGCTACAGGCTCATGACCTCCGCTGCACTGCTCACTCCTCGTTGGTGTTTGATTTGATCGTGAGTGCAAGTTCACGTGCGGGGCAGTGGCGCTGTCCATTTCGGACGCGCCATTGTAAAGCGCTGGCGGCGACGCCTGTGTAGCATGGTCCAATTGCGGTGCGTGGGCCAAGGCCGCCAACTGCCGCTGTGAGCGCAACACACGCGTACACAGACGCGTATGTATACACATCGACAACACCATCTTGATTCAAGGTCACAGTGCACGCCTGTAAGACAGTTTCCGTCCATCCTTCTTTCCTGCCGCTTGTTCTCACCTGTACATGCATACATGGATGAAACCCGAAGGGCTATGGAAAAGGAAGCAAGCAGTTCCGCACTCACATAGTAGATTGGGCCGAAATCAACAACACAGCTCTTCTGATGACTATAATATGCATGTTTGCATGAGGGAGGCATCCTCGCATTATAAGCAACGCATGCACTTGAGAGTTTTTTACTTCATATACACAACACTGTCGCCTGCCAGGTCAGCGCAGCGTTACAGATGGCATTGGCGGCACGCTTGCGACAGTATTGCAAAGCGGCGGGACGGAGGAGTGGCAGGTGGTCACCACAATGTATGGCAGCATTCAGTTGATCAATTTTCTGAGTACATGTGTCGAATTGTCCAGCATCAAGGAGGCCAGATTTTGTGTTTTATTGACGGACCCATGACTGTGCCAGTGATAAGCGCTGCTGCAATGCATTGGCGTGAACGAAAGACAATAAATCAAGGAAATACGAGCGTCTGAGCGGCAGTGCAATACTACATGAAGCGCAGACATCCAAACTACATTGCATGCAGAGATGAGCCACAAGTGCTGTGAGCGGCGATGCTCAGTAAGCCGCCATTAACATGATCAAAAAAGTAGTTCACAAGCTTTCGGAACAGCCGAAGCACCTTTGCAGCCACAAGCGCCCAAAGACAACACTACAGATGCCTCCAAGTGTAAGGAGCTTGTTGGCCTAACTTCGGAATAACATGCAGAAGCAGCGAGCTTGGAATCCAGACCGTCACCACGTACAAGTGGGGTGTCCAGGAAAGCAGAAGCTGCGATGGAAGCGGACTTGGCTACGTTGCACATTACATCAATGCACACTGACTGCAGCAGTGGAACAGCAACAGCACTGGCAAGGCGAAGAGTGACGCAAGAGTGTACACGGTTTGTGAGATTGATGCGGCATAGCACACTGCTACCCCTAAATGCACTGGCTCATGCAAATCTCTACATGTGGCAGAGGAGCGTACTGCACCCCTTCATCGTGTTCTATGATATTGCGCAGGGGGGTGGTGGAGGGGCCTTTACTCCCAAGCTGCGAGCTCTGCAATGACAGCTTTGGTGAAGCAACACTGGTGTTCAAGCACACCAGTGCTCACATCGACGGCGAACGCTTTGTGCTGGGCAAGCACATCCAACAGCTGAGCATCAGTTGAAAACCCAAAGCGCCTTCAAGCATCCTTCTTTGTCTGTGTGATGCCGGGCTCAGAGAGTTTCTGCAGAAAGGCAATGGCTTCTTTGCGGTCTACCTTCTTTTTCTCAACACATATGTTCATGAAGCCTTCCACCCCACCCTCGGCAACTGCCGCCACTGCCTCAGCTTGCTCGATGCACGCCTCAGCTGTTTTGGCGTCAGTGAGCTGGCACCTTTCGCACACCTCCACAAGGTGCACAGGACGGGTCCCCACTTTAGCTGTGATCTTTTTGGCAAGACTGATGAAATCAGGAAGCTGCGCAAGGTTGGCAAGCTGCTTGCGGAGCAGTGCGTGAGCCTCGTCGACTGTGAATTCCGGAGCTCTGATAGGTCTGGCGCGGGCTGCCATCAGGTCGACGGGTAGTGCCATTGCACTGCGGCTTGCTGACACGACGACAACAAAGGTTATCAGTTTTTGCTCGTAACCTAGATCCTTGATCGCAGCAAGCAGCTTTGTGAGTACTGATGGCGTGGTTTGCTCCCCAACATCAAGCAGCACCACCAGGCGTTCGCCTGTGTTTTGAAACTTGTAAACCTCTGCAATGAGTCGCAGGCGTGTTTCAGCAGGCACGGATTTAAACTGGTTGGCCCAATCCGCTCTGATATGCCCCAGAACCTGTTTTGTAATCCACTCTTTGGCCTTGCTGGCATCTCCCGCAAAGGTCAGCTTAAGAACGCCAGGCATCCCCTGCAGGCAAACAACAGCAGAAACCACACAACATCAAACTGTCAGTGAATTTGAAGTCCTTGGCACGCCGTCAAACAAAATCACTTTCTCAATACATTAAATGCAAACACGCCAAACTAGCAGGTGGGTCATCAGCTATAGCATGGCCGCGGGGGAAAATGCAGGGTGAGGGCACCCAGAGTACTGCTGTACAACATACACTTTCATATTCAAAAGGGCCGCGAGCGAGGCCGGTCGTCTCTGTGTAAGCGTCGAAACACAGTGGGCGGCATTGTCTGAGCAGAGCCATGTTCGAGCTATGCTGACAGAGGTTGCGCTGTGCTGCGGAGCATCGCCGCTCCATGCACAAACGTGATGATACACTTTACGAGCTCCTGTATTAGCGACCTGCTCAGCGCTGCAGCTATCTGTTTCTTGTTAGATGCACCTCTGCGCACTGTGTGTGTGTGCAACGTGCTGAGTGCCAGGTCAGGTCCTCAACCAACTGGCGCCATTGTGCTGAACCAACACAGGTCATCGCATCTGCTGGCAAACGATGCCAAGCACGTGGTCCATCATTGTCTATATGTAGAAGGGGGCTGCACAAGCAGTGGCCCTCCATGTGCTGCCAGAAGCACAAGATACTCAGGCACTGGTGCAGCAGCGGGTGGCATTGCCACCATGGCAGCGCATGACGTTGACCTCACCAAGGAACGGCGCACCCGCAGCATGCCTCGCAACACCTTCAGGCCAAAAAACTGAGATGAAAAAAAATGAGCTCGGTGACTCTCCTCACGGCTTCCACATGGCAATACCGGCCGCCGAGAACAGCAGTCGTCAGGACACACTGGACAACCTGGAACTGATCAACACACTTTCAGGATTTTCTACAATGCTTTGGTTGATGGGCAATCAAAGGTGTCGACCAGCCAAGTTCACCACCCTGCTACATGGATGCTGGACTGATTACCAGCAACAGGCCTGATCGCGTACCTGCAGTGCTGCGTCTGTGTACACGGTCTTTCCACCCCCGCGCGATCCCCACACCAGGTGAGCAACGTTGACCGTCCTCTTTCTGGCATTGGCAATCAGGGTTCTGCCCTCCATAAAACACTCACGGTCCACCAAATCCTCATTCGCCAGCGTTGGCTTCGAGTACGTGTTAGCCAGCTCTTCCGCAGCTTGCCCGGTAATCTCAAATCTGTTTTTTTGGCCCAGCTGCACCACCCCGCTGGTGAGCCCAAATAGGGCTGTTTCAAATGTCTCGACCGCGGCCTGTTGAAAACAAACGGATGAAAACGACATGGCATAGTGCGGTTAAGAGCAGTCAATGGCAAATCTAGAGCTACATAAGCAGTCCTCAGCTCGCCGACTCACCGCATCGACGGCGACGACTTCACGGAGCCTTGTAGGCGCGACACGTGCCACTGGGAGCCTGTGGGCGCGTGCCACAAGCAGTCGGGAGCTGCGGGCAACGAAAGCTTCCGTCACACAAAGAAAAAATGCTGTGACCAGGCGCCACCGCATCGTTAGTGGTTATGCACGTGTGCCTCAGAAGCCTGCAGGATGCTGCACGCGAGCAACGTGACTGCACCACCATCTATGCGGACACATGACCGGCTGATAAACTATGCCAAGCCCCGCTGCAACAGCTGCGCACGTGCACCGGGGACTATCGTGCTGATGAACTATGCCAAGCCCCGCTGCAACAGCTGTGCACGTGCACCGGGGACTATCGTGTCTCGCACTAGATCTATCTGCCAAAACTGTCGAGGAGAATAAAAGTCCAACTTCATCTCAAAAGTTGAAGTAAAAAGTGTCTGCTTGCTGTGAATCGATTGCCGGGCCCGACAGTCATATGAATGCGCATTGGAACTGGGCGCTGCTGGTGGTGGCAGCGCATATTGTATGCTGCCATGCATCTCAGGGAGGGGCCGCTGGAGCTGGAGCCGATGCTGCTGCGCTTCCTGCAGGTGAGACATAGAACCTCTGCAGCAAAGACTAGAAGTATATTGATTGTTCTCCACTGAGGGGCCACGAGAAGCACGCACTAGACACGGTGGCTGATTGTGCCGCCTCCGTAGCGTATGAGAGTCTTCTGCTAAGGCAGAATGCCCGCTTCAGCACATTTGAAAAAAAAAAGGTTGCCAACCTGGGACGCAAAGGCTTTCAATGATGAGCCAACGCGCCTTCAGCTCCCCCTCAAATTCAACAGCACAGCTGCTTTGGATTGGAAATGGAAACAAAAGCACTCAGGCCGGTGCTCATATGTTGGAGAGTGCCGCCATAGACAGTAGCTGAAGGCGATACCACAGTATAATCAGGCCAATCATGTCAAAATGCTGGTGGAAATCACTTTTCAAGTTGTAAGGCGCCACCTTGACCAGCTGCGACAAAGCGTGCAAGTTGACATTGTATGTATATACAAGGTCAATGGCTGTTGTTTGGGTAGGTGCAGACCCCGGAAGTGCCGTAATGATATGCATTTGATCACAACAAGCGCGACGCTGCAGGCAAGCTGCGACACAACATCGTAGTTCATCAGCACGTGCATTGACATGCAATGCTGCTGCTGACACTGGCGGCATCAACAGCGATGCCACGCGGCAGCAGCTTGCAATGAGTGTTAGGCATGGTCAGTCCAGCAAATATATTCAACATTGAACCTCCTGTGTTGGGTTGCCGGCTGGAGCTGGCCTACCGAACACGTGAGACCTTTCTGATACTGAACACCCATGCCTCGAACGCCACAGCTTACACACATAGTTTTTTTTTATTAGTGGATGCGGTGGTACTCTTTAAGTTGTGTCCAATTGCTGCAGCAGCGGCGACCACGGTTATTTGTGGAAAAGCATTCGATTGGACGGCTAACCATAGCTCGTCACCTAGAGCTCTTCGATTGCTCATTCGTTTCCATTGACTAATCAACCTCATATGCCCTCACATGCATGCATCACACTGCACTGCCGCCGCCAGTCCCTGCTGGCAACCAAAAAACAGCAGCCAGCAGCTGGGCAGCCAGCCCTGAGCAATGCATATGCATGTGGTACCGTTGCATTCAAAGGTGCATCTACAGACACTATCGTGGCGCATAGCATCAGCAGCTAGAGGATGGCACTGACTCAAGGACATGCACACAAGCGCCGCCCTGCAACAGCGCAACACAAATCATGACTCAATGATGTTGATAATCCAAGGCGCATGGAAAAGCTTACAATTTTAAGCACACGATGCTGGTGCTTCACAGCTAACACAGCCACTTGCAAAAGCGGCTGCTGCATGGCACCCGTGGCAATGGTGGCCGGGCAGGCGAGGGTGATGGGTAATGCGAGCACACATGCCAAGGCACACCAAGCGGCAGCGCACGCAAGCAGGGATTGTGTGCGTCAGCTGCCCTAGATGGATTGATGTTCTGTGGCATGGGGATTTGTGATCTGCAAAAAATGTTTTGTTCCGGCGCTATGGCAACTGCTGGCCATGCGCTTTATGATTTACAAGTCAAGTTTATGCGCTGTCCGCCGAGCAGGCCCCGACTGGGTGCAGCTGTGGAGCCTCCAGAATGGCATGTCATCTGCTCCAGTAAGGCGCAGCCACGTCTCGGGCATATGGGCTGAGGAAAACAGCCTTGTTATCTTTGGTGGCGTTAGAAACAGCGACCTGAGGTTAGTGCCAGGAAGACACATGAAGGTGTCAGGATTCAACTTAATGGACGTTTGCAATCTCGGTAGATGTGCTACATATATGCGCCTGACAGAGGTACATGTGAATGTGATCTGCCTACAGTGCAGTGAGTTGACTGGCGCTTGTAAAGGATTTTCTCAGCATTACCTTAGGTTCAGCACGGTGCTGCGAAGGCCCGTGCAACTACAGAATACAAGTATCATGTGGAGTCTGGCATCATTCTTGCCGCCTTCACGGCTGCTCGTATGGCAGTATAGTAAGGCAGCCAACTGCGCTGATTCAGCCAGTAATTCAGTTTGACGCCACCAGATGCGTTGCGAGCACCTTGCTGTAACTACTTGCCCTGCAAAGCCTTGTTGCGCTATCTGGTGATCTGGCCGTATGGTAAATCAGTCCCCGCTGTCGTATCAATATTGTGCGCTGAGTGCAGCCAACTTGACGGCTTCACATTTAATGCAGCACACTTTGATGATGCACCTCGCCTGCTGAAGTTCACTAACCTGGTGCTTCTTTGGGAAGCGTTACACAGGGACCTGTCAGCATCTTGCACAGCAGTTGTTACTCAAGCCACATACCAGGCTGCATATGCAATGGTATGGCCCCGCTGCTGCCTGTGCTGAGGGCCATAACATTCTGTAGGTCTAATGATCACTGACCGCAACGTGCATGCGCTGGTGGATGTCAGTTTGCTGGGCGACCTGTGGACGCTAAACCTGACAGCAGCAGCCAGTGTCGACCCTGCCAGTGGCAGGGTGGGCTGGCAACAGTTGGACCCACTGCCTGGCAGCCCACGTGCGGCTAGCGCAGGTCTTGTGGCGCCCTTGAATGCAACACAAAGTGGCCATGCTGAGGTAAATTCTGTTGTCCTGCATTTGCTCAAGTCCCTAAGAAGCGTCTTCAACATTGATCATCTACCTACGGAGTGCCTAATACTCATGAAGTAACCTTTCGTACTTCTTTAAGGCAGTTGATGTTTTGTTGCAGCAGTCGTGTTACCTGCAACAGCTGCAACGCCGCCAACTTCTCAATTCATGCAACTGCTTGAAACAAGTCCTATTCACTGTTTTGCTCCAGCTGCATGCAACATACTGTTGTGTACTATAGATTACACGCTGGTGGGTGATGATTGGCTCATTTGTGGCCGATGGAATTGAGCAGGTTTCAAAGCAGAATGCAAGCCTGATGGCGTGTGAGAACAGCTGCAGATCGTCTGCCTGCATCGCAAGGTGTCTGTCTTTCTTCATTGCTGGTCTGCATTGCCATCATGACCTCAAGAACATCAGTAGCAGCCTTCTTAACTTCACAAGCATGCAAGTCATAGAAGTACTTTCTTCACGTCATTTGGAACTCTATTATGTGCATCATATCAAACCACATGGTTTGCTGGGTTTTGTCACTGCAGGTTTGGGTATTTGGTGGCCTTGTGAAGGATAACGGAAACGCTGCCGATGTCAATGAGCTGTGGGTGTATGATCTGGCACTCGGACTGTGGACTCATCAGGTACAGTGCATGAATCGTTTATTTCAGAACGCTTGCATGGATGGCAACTGTCGCACATTTAGGCGGCAGAGTGTTAGAGGTCACTGAGAAGTGTCGCCCTGCACTCTGTAACGTCATAGATCATGCCGCATGCGCCTTTAGTCATGGAGCAGGTGCCATGAGAGTGCTGCCTGCAGTTCACTAGGGGCACTTGGTTGATGGCACACAATGATACAGCTTCTGACCGAACTAAAGCGAGGTCGACATACAATTTCCAACCCAAATCAAAAGTGATTGTCAATCAAAGTTTTGTTAGATGGCTTGCTGGTACCGAACATTTACCAATCACTGAATGATAATAGATCATCGTTTGTTGATGCTGCTATTTAGTTGCTTATGTGAGCCTAATTTGTTGCAAAGGATTGTTGAGCTGCTTATATAAGCCACACATTTATCAAGTATATCGTCTCCATAACATACTACAAGTACAGAGCCCACAACAATGAGTGGCGGTGGTGACGATCGTACTGACTCCAGAAAAAATGTAACTTGCAGCAACAGCCTCGTCGTGTAGCTGTAGATGCTGCAGCAGATGCTGCTGCTGCTGATGCTCAAGAGATGCTGCTGCAGCAGGGTCGAGTTGACGTTTGTTCAACCGATTCGGCACTCCATCGATTCGCGAACCGCCACCCTCTAATTTCAACCCTACTTGCTCTAACCCCTCCTTACCTTGACCCCACTGATCCTAACACTGTTCAACGCAACCAGGGTCAGGGTTACAAGCAGAATCAGCAGCAGGGTTAGCACTAGGGTCAGGGCTCATGAAAGAAAATCGGACTTTCGACTAATCACTAAGAGACATGCCACAAAGTTACAGACACATTGGGCAGTGAAAGGGGCAATTGTCAACTGATGATCGATCGTTCAATTATCGATCAGAATGTTGCTTCTATTTCATAATTGAGCTGATACTTTGATTGGACGCTCTAAATAATGAGCAATGGCTTTTTTTTTTGCGCTGCACTTGCAGGTCAACCGCAAACACATTTTGTGCGAGGCCGCATGTTACTGATTCTCTTCAACACTTACTTGTTTTGTTTGGTTTTTACATCCACACTCACTTCTTGATTTGGTCCAGGTTCACAGGTGTGCTCATCACTTCTAGGCTGGTTTGCACGCCCTGAACACCTGTCCTCTATTGTGAGCAGGTTCCTGTTGGCGTTCTGCCGCCTCCTAGGAGTGGTGTGCGCGGAGCTCGTTGGGGTGACAAGTTTGTCATACATGGCGGCTACAGCTCGTTGATTGAACGGGACTACGCTGACACCTGGGCATACAACTTTGCTAAGAAGGTGACGCATGTGTGTGCATCATTATCTGTTGCTACTGAAGGCAGCACATGTGCCAGGCATGCGGGCCAGACGTGACACTCTCCAGAGTGCAAGCGTGAGTAGCAAGCAGGCCTTCACTCACCGCAACATGATGACAGCGTTCTGCCACTGCTACTTGCACGACCGCATTTTTATGCATTGTGTGCCCAAATCACCATTGTCCTTAGTGTGGTGGTCTCAGTAAATTGAGTCCAATGAACAATCAAATCAATACAGTTGACTTGGACATTCTGACAGCTACTTGTCAATCCTGTGCTTGAGAAGTGTGCATGAGCCATAGTGCACATCTCCTACAGCACACTGTGTGTCCGTGAGGTGTTAGGATCTCATGACAGGACCTGTATCACTGTAGGCGTGGTCTCGGCCTTGTGAGGCTGCACATGATGCACAGCGCCAAGTACACTCTCTTGTAACGTGATGGTAGTGACATTAGTGAGATGACGTCTCAACAACGATGGCAACAATACATGTATGGCAACATCGCTGGACCCCTCCTTATTGGAGGGCATCACCGATGCATATTATGGCTGTTCATCAAGTTGCAACTATCATGCCATTACACTCTAGGCAGCGAAGCATGCCTCGTCTTGTGATATTCATGCATTACATGCACCTCCTCTTGGAGCCTTCATAGTATGTAACGGGGAGGTCAGGTCGCGTCCCTCTGGCGTCTTATCTATGGCAAGCGGTTGTTGCAGCTGCTGCCACTGCCGACTAGGCTGTGACGTGTACGCTGACTTTGTTTACACACACACACACATTCATACAAGTCACAGCTCACTTGATCCCTGCCATGTCATACTCTCCTTGATACTCGGCAATCTCAGAGATGGTATCTTCTGAATGATGGGCAGCATTCAAGCACACCAGGATCCCGATTCAACCATGCCATGGCTATTGTTGAGGTAAGTGTATAGCCCTGCTGGAGACTGGGATGTGGCAGACAGGGTGGAGATCATCACACTCAGTAGGCATTTGAGTATCTGTACGGCAGATGCAACTGTCTTGCCATGTCAGCCAGGCAATGTTCAAGGCGCCGCATGCAAGGTCAGTCCAACACAGCACGGGTGAAGAATACACATGCTCAGCGAACGATTTGGTGGGTTCTGATATCACTTGCTTAACGCGTATTCTGCATATATGTCCATCGCTAGGCCGAAGCCTTCAACGCACTGCAAGTGCAGCTTGTATGTATCCGTGGTGCGAGGTGTACACGTGGGTGCTTAAAATGATTGAAATGGCTGTCCGCATGTTTAATTTGAGTCACGTGAGCCTTGTGATGTTGATGACGTCATCAACCATTGGAGACAGCAAGCATTCCTGACTTTTGACACATCACAGGCAGTGCGCATCAAATGTTACCAGGTGCAGCAACAGTGTAACCGTCACAGTGTATACATGCCTACATGATGCGCAAGTTCTCATCGTGGACACGAGCTCATCGTAAACAAGCATTGTCGTGAAAGATGTGACGGTGTGAGTACAAGGCTGACACCAGGTGAACCCATTATGCAAGTTGTGTGATACTTCAATCAACCCAAGGCACGCTTGTACCTAGAACATATGGGCATGCAAAATTGAGGTATGTTCAAATGATTTACTTTACTAAGACACATTTCATTTTGTTTATCGCTGCATGTACTGTTTTTGAACAGGGTGTTGGCTCTGGCGGCAGCGATGTGCTGGTCATTCATGGAGGAGTTCATGTGAAAAGCGCTAACCAACAAGTGCTGCTATCGGATGTGTGGCAAACGGAACTGGACTCAACTGGCGTTAGTGCTGCAAACTGGACGCAGTTGAACTGGGATCCATCCCTGACGCGCATGTCAGCAGCGATGGTCGCCTATGAGGTACTCTTTCTGGATTGAACTGCCAGCAGCAGGTCACTGCGTCCGTTCTGGCCTGCACGTTTGCAAGACGCACTGACAGCAGCATGAGTTGGGGACTGTCATTGTTGAAGCTGCGCACCTCACCGTGACTCTCTCGTAGCGACAAATGCTCCTGTTTGCCTTGCAATCAAGCAATCATTATGTTGAAAATGGCTGTTGCCTTGATGATCAATGTGCCTAGCATTTTTTTGGATTCACTGCTCACAGCCGTGCACAAAGCCCCACAGCCTTGTTCGATTCTGTGAGGGACTCTGAACGTGCAGGAAATTACCTGGTGCTGCATGTGGCTGTGACATGACGCATGCACATTTAAATAGGTCAGGTCGCTGCCTTCTCATTTGTGTTTTTTACAAAAATTGCTGTGCGCTTGCATTGTTCAAGGGCCGTGTTTGGGAGTTTGGTGGCATCTACGACGTAGCAGTAAGCCAGTATATCGGCACAGACAGGCTGATTACGGGCTCACCGGGCAGTGCATCAGTGGGCAGGCGCGCACTCCAGGCAGCTGCTGATGACAGCACAGCGCTTGCCGATGAGGGAAAGTGGATGGAATACACTCCAGGGAACCTGGCTGTGATTGGGGCTCGTGCAGAACACACGGCTCAGGTAATGTTGATGGAAGTACATCGCAGCAGCCACTGCAGATCTGAGTGTCTGTTGAGTTTTGATGGCAGAACCCAAGCGCTAGTTCGTCGATTGGTGCTTGAATGTAACATACATTGGGGATAGTCTCAGGCGCTTGATTTCATGTGCATCAGTGCAGCTTGGGCCCCAAAGGTTTACAATCATGTTGCATCTCTCTCAAAGT
The DNA here is from genome assembly GCA_017506865.1 of Tribonema minus. NCBI lineage: Eukaryota > Xanthophyceae > Tribonematales > Tribonemataceae > Tribonema > Tribonema minus. Next base: position 173,016 of record JAFCMP010000097.1, on the reverse strand, counting down.
CACTGTCTCCAATAGGCCTTCCTCATGGCTTGTACTGTACGTATGTGTAGCGTGCAAGTTTATCACTCACACCACAAGCTGCTGGAGATAGTAGCGCATTTGGTCTGCAACCAGCTGATGGTACTCATCCCTCAATGTTGCTATTATTGTGCGGAGGAGCCCAGTGTGCATAGAGTGCAAGCTGTGCACAGTGCTCGGGCCTGCAATCAGTGTTGACGGACTCAAATGTTGTGCGCTTCATGTGTGGCACTGGTCCTGGTGTGACAGTCTCTCTTGCTTTTACGCTTGGCATCCACGCTCCTGCACTGTGCTTATTCAATCTGTTGTTTGCATTACACGCTCAGAGTACAACCTACGTGCAGCACCACACACAGTGCGTGAATCGACGAGAACCATTGCCATGTGCTGTCCCCTTGCGCAGGTGTGGCGCGAGCAGCTGATCATCTACGGGGGCCTCAGCAGTGAGGACTCGGAAGCAGCAGACGTCTGGTCCCTGGACCTGTCGTCCATTGATGCTGCGCAGCTCTCAGCAGCAGTCGACGACCCACAGCCGCAACTCGTGGGACAGATGTTCAGCCTCATGCATTTGCTGTTTGCGCTGGGGCTCTTGTCACTGTGCCTCTGCGTGTTCCTGTCAACGGTGAGTCGGATCGTCAATACATGTGTCCCCGGCTTTGATGAGCTCGGTGATGCAGCACTGTGCGTGTCTTTGCAGAATTCACAAGTGATGGATGCGGCACTGCCACCTTTTGCGCCAGCGCAAACTTGATACTGCGTGCGTTCTGCTACATATAAAGATGGCATGATGACTGCACAATCCAGAAAATAAGAAAATCATGTAAGTATGTGCGGCCTGGCATCCACTCTCTATGCCACCCCATGTCAGCATACACTCAGCATACGCTTGCAGTAGAACGATATCACTATTGTACACGCTTTGCACCAAAAGCACATGCGTTGTGTTGCTGCAGCCATGCAAGCTGCGCTGTGCTTCGTCCACACCAATACGGCACTCGTCCATTTGCACATGAGTCAATCTCCTGCTCTTGCATGGCATATTTCTGCAACTCCGCCCTGACCATGCATCTTGTTTTGCATTTGTGTCACTTTAGGTCCGGCGACAAATGGACAGACGGGCGCGCAACGCCCTCAATGGCTCTATGCACCCCACAGGCTTTGCCATCATGCTGCGTGTGCCAACACAGCGGAGGCTAGGCGTGACTGATGAGGACCTGGCACGCATGCCAATTGTGCTCTATGGAGAGACACCCACACCTACCAAGCCTGTGGAAAAGGTCAGCACACTACAGGGCGTGCATGAACCACATCAACACACAACAATTGGCCAAAATCGTTCCTGTCAATGCAGAGCGCATTGGTTGTCTCCTGATGCAGGCATCAATACGCAGCGATTGGTCACAAGTGCTCCTGTTCAAGCAGAGCCTATTGGTTGTCTAATGATGAAGGAAAATGCGCACTCGGCGCTAGATCTTTGATGTGCGCTCCCGAGCAAAATTGCGTACTCGCCTGTTACTGAAGGAATCATGGGAGCACAGACGTGCGTAATGGTGCAGCCGCATGCAGTCAAAGCACGCGCATCAGTTTGGCTTGTTGACAGCGTTGCATGTTCAGTGTTGCACTGTCGCACTGTCATTCGAGTCATGCTCTCATGGGGTTTATCAGGTGCTGGCCCTGATCGCGTTGAAGCATTGATATTTATTGTCCGCGAATTCCCTGACTATCAGATGGACCAGCTTGCAGGTATGTATGCACATGTCGTCATGTGGTGGTGGAGTTCATGCTGGCGGCATGTGCAACTGCTTGTGCATGCTGACTCATATGCTACTGCTGTGTTGACTTTGTTGGTGTTGTCTTTGTTGACAGGATCCAGCGGGACTGCAATCTGAAGAGACGGACGCATTGGCAGCAGACACTCATCCTGATGCGCTGCAGCCAAAACAGCTGCACTCGAGTTGTGATGACTCATGCGCCATCTGCTTGGAGCCCTACATAGCACAAGACAGACTTCGCATGCTGCCTTGCTCGGTGAGTGCAGAGCGCTTTTACTCTCCTGATGCTGGCATGCTCATCCGTCACTTCGCTGTTGCCTTTGCCAAGCTGCAAGCACGCTGAGCACAATGACCGCAGTCACCTGGCATGGCTTTTGCTGTTAACTGCTGCCCTGCCACAAGGCCAACTGCACCGAATCGCCATTTCCACTGAAATGCTGGCCTTGCTCAGTTACACCTCACAGGGCCACTGTGATTGTGATAGATCACCCAGAGCCGCACATTGTGCCGTGCCTCCAGCACATTTTAGCGCACATCCTGATGTGCATTCAGCACGTGCGGCTCAATTGCATGTGCTGCAAATTGTGCATGTCAAGCACATTGTGGGGCACTTGCTGGCTATGGCCTTTTGATGCTACAAAAAGTTACATGCCTCCGCCAGTCCTACAACTGTTCTGGATGCAACTGCAATTCAATTTCATGTAATGTACCGCCTTTCTTATGGCTGCGACTTCGCTGTAACCACCAAACTGTGTCACAGCGCGGCGATAGGAAAATTCACCAAACTATTGAGATATTCCGAAGAACTGCGAAGTGTTCATTTTCTCATGCTACCTTCCTGTTGTTTACCCTTCCGTTGTTCTTGCAGCACCTCTTTCATGTTAACTGCATTGACAGCTGGCTACGGTCAAGCTCACCACCAGCATGCCCTATGTGCAAGCAACGCGTTGTGCCAGAGGAGGCTGCACCTCCAGAGCCAAGCAGAGGTATGTTTTCATGTTTCACCAGAAGGTTACACTGGCTCAGCATCCTGACCATTGGTCAGATGCCAAACAGGCGTCGAGGCATGTCTTCACTGCGCAATTACAATGTGCAACACCCTGTCCGTACCCTGCCTGCACCCATATTTGACGGAATGGCCAGCGTGTTGCTGGCTCACCCATGGCAAATTGTCATTCATGCAGCCTTTTTGCTCTTGGTAACTGCTGTTCGGTAGTTGACTACGGCTACTGCTGCGATGGCTGCTGCCTACTGGCCTGTGAAGTGCACGCTGTACTCCGATCTACAACCCCCCCTTCCTCCCCCACACAAAGCACTAAATGCACAGGTTTGCTCATGTGCGCCCTGAATGCTTGTTCTCGTGCGGCATCTCGCAGTATTTTTGTGCAGGAAAAGTACTTCAAACAGTGTCGGTGCTGAACGGCGTGACCCATGTAGGTCTGCACTGTTGAAATGTCCGTGCAACAAATCTCATGTCTGAGTGGTTGGACCACCTTGTGCATTGCAGCGTCATCAGTGGATGCAACGATGGGCAGCACCGGGGGCGCGCGTCACTCATTCACGGACAGGTTAAGACAGTGGCGGCATCGAGACAGCGACGATGCGAGCCAGCAGCGGCAAGCAAGCAGTAATGCACAACCGCAAGACGTGGCTGGCACTGCCATGCCACCCGTGTAAAATGACCAAAGGGTAGCAATGCAAGCTTGCCCCAGTTGATGCTTATGTAAACAAACACTCAAAGAGTTGAGCAGCGGTAGTACATGAAGGAAAATAATGGGGGGCAGAAGAGGCGGCACATAGCCAGATGGTGTGCTTGGAAGCACCAAACCCGCATATGAGACTGGTTTTGCACAATGGCACGTGCCACGCGGCATATCGTAGCACATGGCGTCAGGACAACCACCCATGCCTGGAGTGAAACGCTTGACACGCCCATCGTCACTACACACACGTTGTGTACCACAAGTCAAAGCTTGATCTCAGAGGCTTCTTTGTGCAACCAGCAGCTGGGAGCCATCCACCTGACGCCAAGTCTCGATTCATGATCGCAGTATTAATACACACATTGTTGCATACACAAGCTCATCTTCAAGCAGCGATGCTTGTTGAGCTTTCGAGCTTTCTGGGTCTCTATCTGCTGCACCACCATCAGACACTATGTGACAGCATTGCAGTATGTTCCAGACCGCCCGTGACCAACGGCTCTGTGGTAAGTGCTTCCTGCATCAAGTGGTCGTCTGTTTAGCTGCCCGGCTGTAGTCATGGTCATTGCAGTCGAAAAAAGTAACTCAAGCCACACGCTGCAGAGATGGGTTGTCACAGCGCAAACTGTTGTGATGTCAAGCACTCTTTCTTCAACACCTCGACGCGCTACAGAGCTTTGCGTGTACACACACGGAGCACGGATGCTGTTAATTTGACTCAACACGGGGAAACTTACCAGGTCCAGATATAGTGAGGATTGACAGATTGAGAGCTCTTTCTTGGTTCTATGGGTGGTGGTGCATGGCCGTTCGAACTTCTTAGTTGGTGGAGTGATTTGTCTGGTTAATTCCGTTAACGAACGAGACCCCCGCCTGTGTTGCAGCGCCCATGTTCGAGCTCTTGGCAGACAAGGCTGCTGCATGGGTGTAAAGCCTAGGAATGCATAGGACAAATGAATGGCAGCACGGGGCGTGCATACTTTGATTTGCCTTTTGAACAACACACTACTTGTCTAGTCATCAAGTACAGCCATGTACTTCCAGATATATCCAACATGAACTTGCTGACAAGCACTTGCATATCACAAAAACATTACAGGGCTGAATTACTCATGCAACATCATGCAAGTGAAATGTGACGGGTCATCTGCAATCCTTAGCCCAAGCTGTGGCTTCACTTCATGCCACGTGACCTGTGTACAATTTCAACAGGACCTTCCAATACAATATCACATGTGCAATGATGCCAGGAGTTTCTGGTTGCGTCCATTGATGCAGATGCCACCGTCTGTGTATGTTGTGCAAAAGTGTTGTGGGCTGGGTTGGGTCACATCATGAATTGTTGGCGGCTGCTGACGCGGCTTGCAGCAACACTTCATGGACATTTCTTGTTAATCAGGCGCGCCCCATGTTCTTCGTACTCGGACTTGGACATCCACATTTCATGAAAGCTGCCCAGGCTGCCTAAAATGGAGCCCCCCAGCCACGCTGATATTCGGCGCTCGTTGGCCCCTGCAGCCAGCACCTGCCAGTCAGAAATTCACCAACGCAAACATTGGCTCAGTGATCTGAGCTGCACAGGTGGAGACATGATCATGGGAGTGCACATAACATTGTGCCCACATGTGGCGCATGACATGTCGTCAAAACGCCGCCCGGTGTAAGCGCATTGTTGGTGCGTTTCTGTAGCCTCTGATGGCAAGTGAGCTGCTACAGTGTACAAGGTGATGCGGGGGTGAATCGGCAGTGAGTGGTGTACTGTCTGACACCGAGCGCCTTACGGGGGAGAGTGAGGGGACGTTGAAAAGCTGCAAAACATAGCTTTGGCGTTCACTGCGAAGTCCATGTCTTTCGCCACATGAGTTGATGTCTGCGATCACATTCTGAATTCCATGGGCATCCATGCCACGCCACATGTAGCCATGCAGCTATCGCATTCTCAGAGCGGGAAAGCATGCACACAAATCACACGATGAGAGCACCACCAACAACTCCCTCAGCATGGAGCATCAACAGCTGCCTGAGTTGCCTGCAATACGTTCATACAAAATTGCATGCCCTCAGTGGGAGGAATTGGTGCAATACTGCGGCAGTAGTATCAAGTCACATTACCTTGGGTCGCCACATGGGCGCTCCAGCTGCTATCAACAAGTCAACCTGAGGCAGCAACAGCAGCGATGGCCAAAAATGAACAGGATGCCGGCAAATGATGCTTTACAAACGTATACATACCATGCTTTACAAACGTATAGACTACCAGTAGCACAAAAAAACAGGCGCCAGTGAGGGCAAATTCCACAATTCCCCAAAAACCTTGAGGATTACATAGCCTGTACTTGTTCGCATGAGCAACGTGCTTCAGGGCTTCTGCAAGTAGCTCAACGACCAAACGGCGAACAGTGAAGACATCTCTGATGTTCATGAGGTGCGAACAACGCAGACGCATCAGAAGCTCAAACACATAAGGCGCATGCGTGTGGCATCTGAGCTCAGGAAGGGCTGCTTCTCCAGACTAGCAATATGCGAAGGAGCTATCTTATCCGTGCAATCATACCGTTGCAGATCTCACCTTGGTCTCAACCATGCATAAAAACCATGCATAGCATAGATTTAGCATAGCCTCATGATAGCTTGTACCTCTGATCGTAGTCGCTCGGGCATGCCGTCAAACCCGCTGCCACCGCCGCTCACGACGATAGTTGACGCTAGCGATTGCTGAGCATCTCCATCACAGCGTTGAATGCACTCTAGGACGAGGTTTTGGAGCGGCACCAATCTGCATGCAGAGTAACAAAAGGCACAAGGTTTCCACTTACTTAGTGTGCATGGGCCACAACGAGTATTGCGTTGCGGTAACATGCAAGCATTCTGTGTCATGTTCCTTGACACAAGTAGCAGCTGTAGCAGAGTTATTGCACTGTTTGATGTGTCAAGAAAGCCAGGTGACACGATGCATTGCAACCAGCATCATGCGTGCTGAAGCAAAGCTTGCGTCAGCACCACTCTGCGTGTGTGCTGCCTGTACATGCACAATTCGCATACTTGAAGGTACTGTATTTGAAACCTGAATAGTCACTGCAAAAATTGAACTGATTGTCGATTCAGATGTTCACGCAAGAGTTTCACTCACAATGCGAACATGCAAATCGTGGTCGTAGACAGTTGTAGCGCCCAAGCACATGGAATGCGGCACATCAGTGCACCTCAGCAACTTTGTAAGCTTCAGTCACTTGAACGGGCCAATGAACGGGGGTACACGGAACTGCCCTCGGGGGTCAATGCTTTCAGAAAAACACTCTATTCAGGGCATCATCATGTTTGTTCATGCCTTTGTCCGGCGTGAAGCAGCCTGCTGCCTAGGCTGCCGGTGCCAGGATGACTGACTGGCCTCAGCACAACACATTGCTTCCGCAGGCTGCATCTGCAGCCTTGAAGCTCCCCCCCCCCCCCCCCTCCCCCCCCGTGGTGGGGGTCAACAAGACTCCCAGGCGGTGAGTATCTGATGGCCCAGAGAGGCTGATGATTAGGCCTCCCCAGTATGAGAGCATGCATGCATGCTCCCAGATTTGTGCACAGTATTAGTTTGCAAAACGGTAGGGAGAGATATGGACTGGCGGATACGGCAGTCAGGCCTTGAGACAAAGAATTTCAACGCGAACTGGCACGATTGTGGTGCTTTGACCATGGCAAACAGACGCTCTGCTGCCAGCAAGGGTTCGTGTGAAATACGCACCGTGTATCCGTCTCCGTCAGCGACTCGGCAAACGCTGCTAGCGGCGTGCCAGCTGCAGCTGTAGTAAATGGATCTGCAGCAGTTCGGTCCACGGGAGCGATGAGGTGAACGGGACACAGTGCATAATCAATCAGTCATGAAGCTTGTGTGGTCAGCATTGAGCCACCGGGGCCTGTTTGAGCATCCACCATGGTGAGGCAGTACACCTGTAACAGGTGTCTACACACACAACCATATGCTTCAAGGTTTACTTACGTTGAAGTAAGTAAACACTTGCAATGTCCAAGTAGGCAACAACTTGACAACAGGCACACCACAATATCTGAGCCATAGTTGTGAAGCACAGTGGCTTATGGCATTCAAGTTTGCGCTGAAGACTGGGCGTAAATAAGCACGCTGTTTCCCACTGTTCCTCAGTAATGAACACTAAGTAACCCTGACCCCACCCCATTTCAACAGCTGCTCACAAGTCATAAGGCTGCGGCAGTTTGTAGCGCAATGCTCATTTGTACGCGACTATGCCTGCTGCAGGAGATGTGCTACAATATTCACCTGTGTTGAAGAGCAGCTCAGGTACCTTGAACCGCTCCACTCCCACCGTCACCTCAGAGCCATCTGGTAGGCGATATGGCACTCCTGGTACACTCGTAAACTGTTGGTGCCAAATCAGACGCAAACAATACACTACACCATCATCATCGGCCTCCATCAGTAAATTTACAGACAGGGTTGACATGGTTGGCGGTGTGGGATGAGTATGAACAGCCAAAACTGTAACATACTGATTTTGGCATGGGACGCACATATGCACATTCGTTTTCTGGCAAGCGAATGTGGCAATGCACTGGAAGGCACACATGTATGACATGCTGTTTACCATTGCTAAACAGTTGACATGAGTGCAGTGTGCTGACGCATGTACGTAAATCCCACTAGTTCAATGGCGTATGTGCTGCTGGCTTGATAGTGCTGCGGGCCTTTGTTGCATGTAGCTCTGTCTGCGAGACGTGAGAGCTCAGTGACTCTCTAAACTTTTTTAAAGTGCAGGGTACGCCCGGCACCACAGCAGCCAAGGCCTGTGCGCTCTCAGCTCTCGATAGCGTGACCTTCCTGTGCCGTATACAGGAATGCAACACGTATGACGCATTTTTTTTTAAATGGTTACATTAAAAAGCGCAGGAGCTCACGCAGCATGTTCTTGTCGCTCTGGCATACACAACCAAGCATGGCTATCAAGCATGGATCCCAGTTGTTCCAATCGGACGATGCACGCAAAGCAATTGCAATCATTGACAATGGCAAAAACATCAAATACAGTATCAGCAGACACACGCACCTGTGGTGCCTGGTCGTCAACAGCTGTCTCTGAAACCCTGCCCGATGTTTCGATGATGTCCCTAGCCACCTCAAGCTGCACAAACCTACGGTTGTGCGGGATAAGAATGAGTGCCAAATGTCCACAGGGTGCAAGGCTCCGGAGGGTATACATATATGCGACGTTTTCACAATTCATAATTTCTGACAGCACACGTGAATCATGCCTGTAGTCCAATCACTCATTATATAAACATCGCTTACAATATGTGCAGCATTGTTGAACCATAAAGAAAAAAACAATGGGCTATTCTGCAGACAACAGACTGCATTGCAAGGTCAGTACACACAAACAGGTTGCCTGCGCTGTCAGTCAAAGCTGGTGCCATGATGCGCTTCTGATCAGTGCTAGTAAGTGCAAAAGCACGCCAATGTCGTACATACGCTACACTGGTGCTGAACCGCTGGTGAGCATGCAGCTGAGGAATTCTGGGCGCACACATGCGGAGTGAATGTGCAGCAGCCAACACTTACTCTCTGTAGGAGGGGTGCCATGTATGCTCCGGCGTGAAATGGCGTGGTTTGCAACCCTGCAGGCATTCACAACAGCAGCGGCAGCAACACTATCAGGTGAGACTAACAAAGCAGGAGAGCATACGCCACGCCCTTGCAAACTCTGGTGGGAATAGGCCAATTTGGGGGGTAATCTCGAGCCCCAACTTTGAGCAATGCTGACCTGCTGCGCACTACCACAGTTTATCTGTGAACATGCCTTATGCTATCGGGACACCAAGTTCCCACAAGTACTTGTACAACCAATGAAAAATTAGTCAGAGAGCACACCAAGTACTTTGACGCCAGCCCTGTATGTCTGTGCACCATGTCAACTACTTGGCCATGATGTGTACCGTCCGAAATGCCTGCGTTGGCTTGAGCGTGGTGCCGGTGGCCTCCATCAGCAGTGTGCAGTAGCGATGGAGTGCCGTTGCCCCCAGCGATGCGGTCACTATGGCACGGTGATCGACCCTGCATCAGAAACAGAGTGGGCCATGTTATGAGTATCGACTTAGTGGGACACACTTATACAAGCTGGTGCATGTAAAACATGCGGTAAATTGGGTTGCATCAGGTCAACACCAAGGCCAGCCATGTTGAGATGCGCTGCACCCTTATGACAACGGTCAATGGCGAAAGTTGATGCACAGAAGTTGTAGGCACTGTTGACAGCATCCTAGTCAACATATGGTAATGAGGCCAGTGTGCATTTGCCATATGATGAGCACACAGTCAAATGGGAGCCGTCACACAGTTCCGGCACCTCAGGGAGGCGGCCACTCACCATCCATCAGTTACTGGTGTAACTGTTGTGTGGCCACCAACATCAACCGCAGTGCCCGTTGTCTTGCCAAGCGAGAAGCAGCTAAGCACCGCATCTCTCCCCATGAAGAGCGCCGGTACATCAAACTTCTCAAACATGAGCTCCTGTACAACAAGATTAGGACATGGGTGAGTGCATAGCACAGCAGTGATTATTGCAGGTGCAGCGGGAGACTGAGAAGAGGCATTGCAACTGCCAGACGTAAAAGTAAAGCATGCTAGATAAAATGCCATGCTAGCATCTCATTTACCAGGAGTCTGACAACAGTGGCGATTCAGCAGCGGCTCTCGCTCCAGCCTTGCACAACACGCGAGCTGCATCGACCTGGTGCAGGTGAAGGCCTGAGCCACTTTGGTGCTAGATTAGACGACATGCCATGGCCCGTTGTCCCGTTCGCAGCTATGGGCGCTCTTCTCTGGTTATCAGGCCAGCATTTGCAGCCTGGGCATCACGTGTCACGTACCGTATACTTGACGCGTGTCGCTGCCATGGCGTTGCTCTTCTCACACAGCAGTATGGGAGTTTCGCTTAGGTCCGCGCGCAACTGTTACACACAGCAAGCGGCACAAACATTGTCTCAATACATCAGCTGTGATGATGGGCGCTTTGCATGGTCAACCAGCATATTGAGTGCAAGCATTGTGATTGAAAGGAAAAGCTCCTTGCCTCAACACAGCAGCACCACCACGCAAATGCAGCCACCAATTTCCAATACAAAACCATTGTCAACAACATCGAATGCGCAACCGCCGGGGTGATGCAGATAGGACACGCCATTCCCTGCTGCCTCTCGTGCCGCCGTCGCCAACACCATCAAGCCCAGACTGCTTCACAGCACCAAGTTTCTCATCGTTGAAACCTCACCATTGCATGTAACGCTACACACCATGGCAGGCTGCACCACCCCTTCTTGTGCTTCCCCAGAATTTCAGGAAGTCATCACATTCACCGATTTTTCAGCACGATGCAAACTCCCCCAACCTAGCGAGTACCTTCGCCCTGACATGAAGTTGCAGGTTTGGGCAGCCCTCCACTGCCTGCCTTGCTCTACATCGCTTTCTGCAAGGCTGCCGCGTTTGGGGTAAGATAACCCCTACATGCAAAATCACTTGTGTGCCTGACAGCAATCACACTCTTCAGTGTTATGGAAGTGACAGTGTTTTACGGTGTTATGGAAGTTACTTGCAAGATAATTTCCAGTATACTTCAATGTGAGAGTGGTTCCTTCCAAAAAAAAAATCCCCTCCGCTCACTTGCAGCCTCTGGCACTGACCGTAAGCGCAACGCCGCCCGTGATGCAATCGAGAAATACTGCCCATGTACCTATGTGTTCAATCGCATCTGTTGACTCTGGACGCAGCTGAGCGTACAGGACAACCAGGGCACCCCAGCAGCTGTTGTCGTAGCTGGGCAGACATAATGCAATGGTTGGACTGTGTGCTCATGTGCATTTGCCCACGGCCTCACCACATCAATGTATGTCTATACTTGTCCAGTGCGTGATAAGGTACTTCTGAAGTAGTACCGTGCTCAAAGCACCAATTGAAGTCAGAAAATGCACATCATTACCTGTAGCTTCACTGAACATGCATGATCGCTCACCTTATTTACTGCAGCATGTTCCCATATCTTTTCCACCATATCCCAGTCCTGCACGGCACCTGCCTTGCCCACCGCGCTGCGTAACTCCATGTCTGTCCGCTCCCATTGTGCATCCACATGATATTGGTACACCTGCATGCATTGTTGACATCAGGTCAGAGGTAACACGCCCTACACAATCTGGAAGAAGTCCCAGCCAAACACACACACACACACACACATGCACGTGTGCGGGGACACACACACGTAGAGTTGGCAAGGCGAACGCAGGCCGTACTGATTCTGGTCCAGAGTTTGAGAACAACAAGTCCCTTCAACAGCTCACCACATCAGGTTTGCAAATTGATGGAGGCAAGAAAATTGCAGGCAAGTAATGAGAGGCAGCAGCTGTAGTGGCAGTGGACAGGTGGTTGTTGCAACCCCTTCAGCGGAGTCACCAGCTGGTCTTCAAGGTGCACAACGGTGTAGCTGATGCTGTCAAGAACGCATAGCTGTTCATGTGACGTATTCATAGTCAAGCAATCATCCCCTCACCTGCGGCTGCCCTTCAACATCCATGTCCTCGCCTGCTGGTGAGCCTGCATCCTTGTTCACGGTCAAACCCACGAAGCTGCTGAGATACGCTCTGCAGGCATGAGACATGATATGGCACCGTGAAACAAAATGCAACGCACAACAAATCTTGCAAGTTCATCAGTTTCAAGCACCAATGCCTCAGCGATCGCTCAAATTCCTTAAGAGACTTCACCGTACTAATGCATCACACAGTGTCAGCGTCTGCATCCGACATCACCATGCCATCAGCAAAACTTGAACAGGATACACACCTTGGAAAATCCTCTCCCGCAAAGCCTATTTTGGAGCAAACGGATCCAATGTCCCCAACCACAGCGCCGATGTTATCGCCAGCAGAATACATGGCTGCAGGGGCAGATGAAACACACACCTGGCTTTCGATTTGCGAAGCTCAAAGTTGACACTCCACTTTTGGAAGGGAACCGTTGAGGTTTCCCAGTTTGGATCGTTTGGTGGTGGGTGAGTGGGAGCAATGAGGCCTTGTTGCATCTTCCATCGATGCTGCTGGAGACAGCTGACAGCGGCAGCAACGATCACCGCAACTTTGGTGCGAGCAGCACAAGTCCTAGTGACCAGCAATGACAGGGATCTTTACATTAATGCGATGCCCGCAAACACAGCGGATTGTCTGCATAAGGTGCGTGCAACACTCAGTGGAATTGGCTGAAAATCTATTTCAATTCACATGCCGCCAACCAATAATCTCGGCTGCCTGCATGCTGCCTGTTCGGAACGTTGCACGGTGTTGAAGTACTCCCAAACCTTTGCATTGCGCAGGTATCTCAGCTGCCCCTGCAGATCTACGAGTACAAGTACGACACTGTGGTGGGCAGGCGGCAGCTCGGTGTCCTGGGCCACCAGCTACAGGTCAGCTTTTAAAATGTGGTGAAATTTTCACTCCAATCAACCACGGTTCAAAAGATGCTAAACTTCGGCGTTGTGTGTTTCATGTTGGCCTTCAAGTTGTACCAAGAAGACACACCAGCATGTTTAAACACTTGTGGTTGTGGTGAACCCTCTGCACTGATCCATCGTGACCTTGCGTACAGGACATACTGCCGGAGAGCGTGGAGATCAAGCATCGGAGCAGCGTTGCCAATCCCGTCAAAGGCGAGCCACCCATCACGGTAGAGAACTTGGCAGTTGTTGACAGGCAAGTGACCTATGACACTCGATGTGTTTGTAGGTATTGGAGAAAGGTGCACAGCTGAAATGGTCCTAGAGCACACAATCATAATTCAGCTAGGCAAGGCAAGCAGGGCATTGGAAGTCCTGATGGTAGCCACTTTTGTAGGGCAATCATGACAAACAGCCACTTGACTGGAGCGTAATATGTGCCCTCGCACCTCCACAGGAATGTGCTGTTCATGCACAATGTGGGCGCCGTTCAGGAGCTGATAGTGCGGCAGAGCGATATTGCTCAGCGAGTCACCCGGCTGAGTGACAAGGATGAGAAGATGGACGAGCTGGTGGAGCAGATACAGCGCCGCATGGCACAGGCAAGTACTACTTTCTATCTCTGTAGTACCTCTTGCACTAATCAACTGGTGCGGACATGTAGCAAGGATATGTGACTTCACACGGTGCAGGCAAGGGTACTTTGTGCAGGGCGCAGGCTTCTGCATTGGTGTGTAATGCTCTGCCAAAGCATGTGGCAGCATCTGTGCACACCTCATTTGGTTTATGGTGGACAGACAATGCCGTGACTCTACCTCAGCAAGACCCACAGCCTGATCTTGAGTGAGCCGCACAGTGTTGCTCTTTGCACAGAAGCAGCAGTGCAGCACAGTAGGCCATGTTTGTGACAGATGCCAACAATGGCATTGCTGTGATCCTCGCCATATACCCTATGTCGCATGCCCACTAAAGTCTGCTTTGATCACCTATCACCTGCGAGCGCGACTGGCACCTCCATGCTGTCACATTTTGTAATAGCCAGTGTGCGGATATCAGGGTTCCAGAGCATTTCAAAAGTCAAACTGCTGACATCTTTTCGCTGCAAACCTCGCGACTCTGTCAATATGTGACATCTCCCTTTTCTGGATGTGTGCATCATCATGTTGATATGTGGCTCCTGCCATGCAGGAAGCAGATGCCCAGCTGTTGGAACGGAATCGCATCAGGGAGGCTGAGGCGGCTAGGGTCAGGCTGGAGGCAGAGCTGGCACGGGTAATGGATGTTCATTCATTTGACTGACAGTTTCCTTTCAATTTTGAGCGCTGACAGTCACATCGTTTGTTAAGGACTGCCATTCCATTGTGAGAGGGGAGCTGTATGTAGTCGTAAGCACTGCAAGACTTTGAGGTCAGAACGGCCGCATGACCAAAGTGCCTCGTACTTTTAAGTAGTGTACAAGTATGAGTGTACTGTACAATTTGTGGCCACTGTCGCCGACCTGGCTGAGTCAGCAAGGTGCATTCCATATGCATATGCAAGCAACCAGACGCGTATGCAGTTTCAAGCATGTAGTGCGCTATAATCCTCCTGCAAATTTCAAGAGCATGAGTACGCTGGCTCAACATGGGTGCCAGGGCTTCAGAGGACAGTCAACACTGATGAAATTCATGAACTGAGGCATCATCTGACTGAACTTCTACTTGATAAAGCTCTTCACATGCGTCGGGGATGCATGATTGTGTGCTCGTGCATGCGCATGCTGCAGGTGCAATTTGAGGAGCAACGCGTGCGGATAGAGGAAGAAGCTAAGGCGCAGAGGCTGGCACTCGATCACTTGGATCAGGTATGCAATGTTATGCTTGTGTTCCCTGTCTTCTTTTCAACAAATGGGGTAACTGCAAAAATGCTGCCAAAAAACTATTTGTACACTGTCTGCATGTCGAGCGTAACATAGTTCAGCATTCGTCCTGACTTGACAGGCTGGGGTCAGGCAGTATGGTGGCTAATGGCACTGTTGACCACGCCCAATCAAGCGCATGTCGATGTATGTATGCTTGTGAAGTATCAAAGCTTCAGTAGGTACCCTGGTCAGACGCACCCCTCAACTCAATGCTACTGTGCTAATTTGTGCGCTGCTCTCCCGTCGCTGCAAGCTCAAATAATGCCATCGCATATTTATTTGCCCATGCAGATGAACCGGCTCAAGGTAGAGGAGGACGCAAATGCGGATGCTATGCGTGCTGCTGAGCAGCTGCGCTTACAGGTGAGCACTGACACACAGTGGACACATAGGCGGCAGTCGTCTCACTAAATTCCACTTTGAATAATGCATCGAGCACCGCAAACTGTGATTTTCTTAGGCCATGTACTTCAAAAATGAGTGATAGCGATTCCAGCATTGGTGACATGTGGTGGCGTAAACCCGGCCCATTGCAGTTTTGCCATCGTACTTTAATGCCATGTATCATTGGCAATGGGAACTGTTTGGCCACGTTTTGTGCTATGATTTGTGTGTGATTGTGATGCGGAGCACGTTTAGCAAATGTTGGGCATGTGTGGCAGCTACCTGCTCTGTGAGTTGCCATCTGCTGCATGCCTTGCTGATCTTCATTCCACAAAACACGTTGCTATCTCGTGTGTGTCGTGCCTCCAAGTGACATGCAAGCCCATGCTATTTGACACTAGCTTGAACTGAAAATGTTCAAAGTGCGCAAAGTCACGCCAGGCTGTTACATGAGCGTGACCTTGTGTGCAAGAATACCAGCAAACTCTGAATGATCTACTGTACTGGACAAGAAAGTGGTCAGCTATGCTTCATGGCAGGAACGGAGAGAATGAGGTAGCACTCCATTGACCGCGCATTGTATGCCGTGCATACTATGTTTCATGTCTCATGCAGGAGGAGAGCGTGGCACGTAGGGAGGCACTCAGGCTGGAGACTGAGGAAGCGCTGCAACAGGTCAAATGGCTGAGCGATCATCTCATGACCGCCCTGACCAAACTGCGTGCAGTTACCACCACAGCTGAAACGGAGTAATATTGCAACGGGCAGCATTTGGGCATTGCGCTCGCCCACCATTGCCATTGTAGATGTACTTTGGGTACATTGCGCCCATGCCAGCCCCCAAGGCACTGAAGGAGGAGGACCTGCAGCTCATGAGGATGTGTTGGCTGAAACGGCCTGCCCTTGCTTGTTGGCTCAAGTACATCTGCCTGGTGTATGCATGCATCTGGAAGGCTGAGCAATTGTGTGTCCCGCACTCCCTTGCTGTACTGACAATGTACATTGAGAGGCATCATGAGCATACCTACATAATAAGGTTGCGCCCTGCACAGTGTTCATCGTGCTGACTTTCCGCATTTGACTGTTGGCATTTCATGTATTGCGCAGGCACGTGTAGACCAAGCACGCGAGCTGGAAGCGGAGCGTCTGGCAATTGAACTTGAGCTGGTCAAGGCGGAAGTGGCAGCCAAGGCAGAGGCAGAGCGGGCAAATGAGGACATCGAGCTCAGGAAGCTCAAGGCCAAGGTACGGCTGGCTGCAAAGTTCCGCTCCACAAACATGCAGCAGCTCATGTGCGTGCTGTGGCAAACATACACTTTCATAATGTATACGCTCAAAGTGCTATGCTGTAGCAGATATTAGGGACGCAGTCACGACAGTTGGGCACCAACACGGTGCCGTCATCAGTATGCCACAGCCTTGTCCAATGCGCCGAGGGTGCTCTACAGTCACTGTGACCTGCACCATGCGTCTGTCAGTAACAACTTCGTTGCGGGTGCACTATTGCCATCTTCACTACTGCCATCTTTCTGCTGCATTCTCTGGGATATCACTGGTGGGCAGCCCCCCCCCCTGATGTCACATATTTTTTGTGGCATACGTTGAACTGATCACCGTGCAATTACTTTTACTGCGGCATCAGTTTAGGCCACCTGCTGTGCCAATGTACTCAGCTGCGTCTCTCCACTGCACTTGTGCAGGCTGAGGAGGACAGAAAACGTGTGCTGGAGGCTGTTCGCACCGTGTTTGAGCACTTGGCCACTGGCGTAGTGGTGCTCTTGTCGGACCCAATGAAGGCAGCTGCAGTGGCAGCATGGCTGCTCGGACTTGCTGCAGGGTACTTCATCCTCAGGTACATGATGCTAGTCCATTCGAATGCTTCGAAGTATCTTTGAATCACAGCGTGATGCAAGCTCACACTGGTGGCATCAGCAAGTCATCGGCGCAGAAATGGCTGACACATACTTGAAGTAGCTAATTGCGGTGTGGCTCACAGTAATTTCTCTTTCAGCAACACATGCATTAGCAAGTACCTGTATGTGGCATGCAGGTGGCAGGATCGCCGCACTCTCGGCCCTGCAGCGGGCAGGCATTTGTCAGTATTTCTGTGTCTATATGCTTGTCGCACTCTCCAACATGTGCGTCGATATAATCTGTGAGTGAAACCCCCACGAAACCCGCATGCTCATACAACCTTGTGTATTGGGGGACTGGCGTCCACCGAATACTGGACTCAGCGCACGGTTTCCTCCAGTCAGACCACAGCACAGCTCACACTCCTGTACACTCCTGTTTTCCGCTACGTGCATGCTTTGCTGACTCGCTCAATCATGGCACCTGAATTACCAGACCACTTGAACACTTGTGTCACACATGCTGTGCATGCTCCTTTGCGCATGAGCACGAAAATGTGGTGGCAAATCTTATTCGCAGCGAATCTTATATTATGCAGGGAGGCCATAGGTCTGTGTGGGCGTGTCATATCTGCAAGGCTGGGCCGGCCCTCCCTTGTACGAGAAACGTCGCGTGGCTGGCACAGGAAGTCAGAGGATGCTGCCAAGGTGATGTTGAATTGAATGCATGCGTTATGCTCTTGAAAACTCCACACTGGCCATTGCATTGCCCATGAGTGGTGCAGAAAGTGGCGAAATTCATCATGCCGCTCAGGCCTCTATGCTTGGTTGTTTGAGGACTGGCACTCAATGAAAGTTGTGCTTGACGCTGTAGGATCGTAGAAGTACAACACAAGTCGTATGCATCCCATGCATGTTTTGATCAGCTTGATTGTGCGTGTGAAGTGCCCTGTAACAGATGCAGCCTGTGTGGGAAGTGCATGGGACATTACTCATGACTGTCTGTTGTGGTTTTCTGTGTGCACACAGGCCCGCACGCATATTGCCGGCTACTTTGAGGATGTGGTGCTGCCGCCAGTACTACAGGCAAGCCTGACAGCTCAACGTTTGAATCCATATACCATCACGATCCCCAATGCGCCAATTCTATGTTGTTTGCTGCCTTTCAGCTTGACGGTCATCTGGCGCTGACAGCATCCACGCCAAGCCACACATGGGGTGGGGGGTGGGTCAGCCTTTGCACAATTGGTTTGACACAAACAATGTTCACGCGATGTGCTTTGACAGACATGAACCTGGTGACAATGCCTCCCAGAGCTGTTGAGCTGGGGGAAGGGGGCATCAGCCTGGGCGCATACCTTTTTGTCTCAGGCCATCTGCAGCCTTTCATGTTCCTTGATCCAGGGCAGCATGGGACTTGCTGTGGGCTTCTGATGTTTTGGCGTACCATGACATATGTAACTGCTACAGCTACAATCAATCATTGCAGCTTGTGGGCGTGTAATGCTTGCACAGTCACATTTGACTCACACGCAGGCAGTTGGAATGCGTTCACACCAGTAAATGTTAAGGATCGGAGAGTCTACATACTGACAACATGTGACATGTGCAAATGATGTCGCGTGCTTTCAGCTATGCCAGATAGCATTGCATGGGGCTTGTACCATCCGCGACACATTTGCATCTTCCATTTCGCAACTCTCCACCACATGCGTCTCGCATGTGATGACGGTCTCCATCTTGGTCTGATGCTGCTTTCAGGAGCAAGTGCTGTCCCTGGCGACAGCTACAAGGAATGCCCGCAAGAACAGGGCGCCATTCCGGCATTTGCTGCTCTATGGACCTCCTGGTACTGGCAAGGTAAGTGGTCTTCAACGACCAGTCAATCAGAACTTTTTGAAAATTCTGACAGGCTGGAGTAAGAATACTTCGAGTACTTCTCTGTGACGTATCTGCATGAAGGGTAGCTTCCTCATGGGGCACTTGGATTCCAAGCATCAGCAGGTAATGCAGCTGAGGTGCGCTTGGCAAGGATACCCTGTAAGATTGATTTTCAGAAGCTCTGAGCGCCATGCCGGAACATCGGTGCACTAAAAACTTACCATTCATGGAAACAATCCAAAGAGCGTCGAGCTCTAGGTGATGAGGAGTGGTAAGCAGCAAGTGCCTTCCACCAATAACCGTGGTCGCTGCTGCAGTCATTGGCCACGAGTCAAACAGTGCCACCATATCCACAGTAGTCAAAGAGACTTATGTGTGCAACCTGTAGCGTTTGCGGCATGGGTGTTCAGAGGAATACGTAACACGTGTTCGGTAGGCCAGCTCCAGCTGGTAGCCCACAACACAGGATGTTCATCAGCTGCTGACAGCTCTTGAATGCGCGTAGTGCACCAGAAGGTGGAGAGAGGGTTTTGATCCTCGTGCGGCGACACGAAGGCTCCAGGTTGTTTAGCACAAGCTATCCGTAGCTTTCTCCTTTTCCTCACCTACGAGCAGTAGCATAGCAGGCGGAGCGCGGGTCAGGAGTCTTGTCTGACCCCCTAGCTTCGCCGCGCTAGAGGGTAAGCCTCCTTTCTCTAGCTCCAGCTGCCCAGGTTCCACTCCATCCCGGGTCCGCGACGGTCGTAATGTTACAAAAGGAAACCTGTGTCGTAATAACTTCATTTTCTTCGACTTACATAATAACTTCATTTTCTTCGACTTGTTGACATCATTAGGAAACAGCGCCTCAAGCTACCTACCTACACACGCAAATTACCTGCCTCTTTCCTGCCTGGACACCGCACAAGTGCACGTCCAGTTCGCTTACCATCTGCAGCACTGCAACTGAAGAGTGCTGCAAACTGTGGAGCATTGGCAAGCCTTAACATTAGCAACCCTTTGTTGTGTCCGAATGCACACACATGAGTTGGTTCTGGACGCTGACACCAATGGGCATGATGCCCAATCGAAAGCATGGTGCCGCAATTGTATACCTCCAAGTGCAATTGCTCACTGTGCTCTCCTTGACGGTTGCCATCATTTGTGTGACTGACGCGTGCAGACCATGGTGGCCAAGCGCCTTGCGGCGTGCTCTGGCATGGACTACGCCATAATGAGTGGCGGCGATGTGGGGCCACTGGGCAAGGTCAGTGCAACAATCACTCACTCAACCGGAGAAGACTAGACTACTCATGCACACTGCCCTGGTCGACCGCATCAGCAGCAAGCGCTTGCCGCCATCATCTGATGTGTTTGTTTCAATGCAGTTATCTGAGAGCAAGACTTTTATTGACAGTTGCGCTCAAGAACTGCATGATGATTTCTTTTTAAAGTATGCCAACAGGCGATGTCTGGTAGGTTCGAATTTTACTTTCGGGCTGATGTGCTGCACCCTGTGCATGCAGGACGCGGTCACAGAGCTCCACAGCCTGTTTGCTTGGGCCAGGCGCTCCAAGCGCGGTGTCCTTCTGTTCATCGATGAGGCAGAGGCATTCCTGGGCAGCCGATCATGTGAGTCAAGAGCTATCTTGACAATTGTACAGAATGTACATGCTAAGTAGCTCACTGTGAAGAGGCCGCAATGTCATTGTTCTTGGAATGAAATGTGTGTTGGGCGAATTACAGTTTCTCCTCTGTCTATACACAGTGGTCATGTCAGTGAGAAGTCATTGTGTGGAGCTAGCTCTCTGCAAGGTCTGCTGTCATGCATTGGTGGTCATGTTGTCTCTATCACTGGTGCAACTGCGGAGCAATTTGTAGCACGGTAGCAGCAGCTGCAATCCTGTCACCGCTCCAGTGTGTGCATCTCCATGCTTTTCTGGCTTGGCTGTCGTGCAGCATCGACGCTATCGGAGGACACCCGCAATGCGCTCAATGCGCTCCTGTACCAGACGGGCACTGCCAGTCACAGCTTCATGCTAGTGTTGGCCACCAACCGCGCAGAAGACCTGGATGAGGCAGTTCTGGACCGCATGGTGAGCGGCACAGTTGAACTTTTGAATGCCAGGACAGGTGTTGAGGCACTGTTGGCCTTTTAGATCAGATTTCGCATCATTGAGACACTACTGCCAGCAGAGTCTGCTTTCTTGATACTTGAACATTTCTCAACAAGGTCTGTGCATGTTGCCGCAGCTGTATATGCCAAGATTGGATGTGCCACACGAGCAGGTCCTGTGTGCACTGCACCTGTAGCCTGCACATACCTCATGAGGAAGGTATGCTGTGCAGTGATATACACGCACTTCAAAGCATATGTGCAACCAGGTAGCCCCCACTGCATTTGCAGATTGAGCGATACAGCAGGCCCATCTACGTGCAGCTTCGTCATGATCATCAGAACACGCCATGATTGTCAGAACACTGCAGTTCCGCTCTCTTGCCAGCTCAGACCAATAATTGATACCATTTCAGTCTGAAACACACGACAACAGCGCATTGCATGCTTCACAGGATGTAAACTGTTGCTACCAGCCTCACTGCTGCAACAGATACCGGTTGTCGTCGGATTGCTGCATGCGATACTAACGTTGCCTGCTTGCATCCCGCTGTTGCGCCCAGGATGACTCCCTGCTGTTCCCGCTGCCGGACGTCGAAGCACGTCGCCAGCTGCTTGCCCTATACTTCCGCTCATACATAGCATCCCTCGTGGCAAGCCCTGATGACGGTGAACGGCAGGGGCTGCGGTGGCTGGTGCGCTGGGGAGGGGGCTGTGCAGGCCGCATCACCGTGGATGCAGGTGAAGGATCGGCGAGCGTGACATGATGTCTGCAATTGATTGCCTGGGTAAAATGCTCATAAACTGGCCGAAAGTTCATCCCCAGAGAGTTGTCAGTGTAATGCCATGCTCAGGCCGGTGCAGGTGTGAAGAGGCTGTCATACAGCAATTGTTGCGCATTTATGAGCAGCATTACGCCCAGTGTTGCCAGGCCGCACTGGTGCAGCTGTAGCGTAAGCGCACACTATTTACCAAGCCATTTTGACGCATATAGTCCGGGGAATAATGTGGCACAATTGAAGTTGCTTTGAGGTTAGGGTTAGGGGTAGGGTCCTAGTGGTACATAATGCTCATCTATTGCCACCATGCAAAACGTGGACACTGGCTACCAGGCTTGTCTCCTGCAAGCGCTCATTATGGAAGCTACGTGTAGGTGCCTGAAATGGTCAAGGCAATAACAATTGCGTTGTGCTGGGACAGGGTAGACCACTGCAGTCGGTCTACCCACTGCAATCTTCATAGCGTCAATGTTGTGCAGTTTACTAGCTTCTTTAGAGCGTAAGCACATTGATGTAGAAGTGCTTTGAGTGTTCAGTTCAGATGAATTGAAGTAGAGAATATCGTGGATAAGTACATGTTGACGCTCCTGAGTAGATGCACTGCTTCACCAAACACCAGATTAGTCTGCAAGGCTGACAGCAAGGCAGCAATTGTGGCGTTTGCCGTGGCCTGAACGATGTGCGATGGCCAAGCAGCATGGTCATTGGCACCATAACTGGAGCATGCTCACAAAATTTGCACAGCCTTGTTTGCAATTCCTGCTCTGACCTGCTGTGAGACATGGGGTATGTTGGTACTGTCGTTGATCTGTCTCGCTGTACGCTTTCAATCTCTCCAAGGCTCAATGTGCTCTCTGCGGCTGGAATTGTGCCCCAGGCATTGGTGAGGACCAGGTATGCTCCTTCACCAAGCAAGTAGAGGGCTTCTCAGGGCGTGAGATCTCCAAGCTGCTCCTCAGCCTGCAAAATGCTGTCTTTGGCAGCGGCGGCGAACACAGACTCACAAAGCGCCTCATGGAGCGAGTGTTTGAGCTCAAGGCTGCAGAGCACAGGCGCAAGCTGGAATTGAGACAAGGCGACTGACCGTTCCATTCATGCAGCCCTGCTGCACTGAGTAGCGCGGATTCTCCGCCTGGCAGGTGGTGTGGACGAGGAGTGATTGCAATGCAGGACCGTCATGGCTCCTATGCAGCGCCTGATGTGCAGGGCTCAGGCAGCACACAAGGACCCGCATGGAGCTTTGGTGCGCTCAGTGTGCCATGGAGTTGCAGGAAGAACATGCAGCCATGTCTCACAACATGACGTCAAGAGCAGGTAGAAACATCATGGTCAGAGTTTGGCCATGGTTCAGATTGTTTCGGTTGTGGGTCTTCTGCATCTGCCTGCTGCAGGTTGGACATGAACATCTGCACATGCAAACAGAGACCTGGACCTGATGCAGTTGCAGTTCGCTGTCAGCACTGCCATCTCAACGCTCAGACTGCATCTGACGCGCACTTGGCTTGATTGATAGCGTGTGAGCAGCATCAAGCCGCGATGATACATCCTTCTTATGCAAATGTATGTGCCGTTGCAACCGTGGTGTGTGTTGATCCTGTTTGCCTCTGATTCAGCGCAAATTCGATAACAATTCACTGCAAGCACATGCTGTTATCACTCTACAAGGCGCCGCACAGCTGTTGTTGCTACCGAGCAATGCTTATGAGCAGCATTGAAAAACCTTTGAGCCGTGTAGTGGTGTGTGCATATACCTATAGCATCGCGAGCAATCAAAGGCTGGCAACTTTGGGGCTCAAATCGGAGCGCAGGCAGTTGAAAAGCGTGTCTGTGATTGCTCTTGATTGACATTTGCAGAGGAAGCGGGTAGCAGCGTAGCATGGTGCTGCTCATGCGCTATCAGAGTAGTCAATGCGCGCCTGTTTGTGCTGTTATCGCTGTGTCATGAATTCAGTCTGGGAGCTCATGGTGTGCTCGACAGGTAGTCAAACGCTATAGACGATGGGCGAGTGCAGTCTAAGCGTTCAGATGTCATTTTAGCAGCGTCTCCAGCGGCAACGACTGAAAGTACTATCCGGCAACGTGTACAGCGCAAGAGCCGTCCTGTCGCCGTCGTTATACTCTGAACATCAACTTCTGGCATTTCAGTATCAGTGGACGTTGGTCACACTGTTGCAAGTGCCGCGGCCCTCGCCGGCCAGCGCCGAACCGCCGGCCCCTCCGTAGATTTAGTTATTGCCCGATTCATCGTGCGCTCAACCCATGCGGTCCAGGACATAATATATAACACTTCAAGTGGATGGAAGAATAAACTCGCCGCGTCTTCAACTTTGCACGTTCAGGCGCGTCGGTGCCATGAAAGTTGTTGTAGCACTGCACCTGCTGCTTGCAGGCTGCACCACTGTGGACGCCTTCGCCTCAGGCACGTCATCACGGCTGCCCCCACGCGGCTTCACCAGGTGTGTGGTGCTCATGCTGCTGCTCATCTGATGCTGTCTATAACGCAGCACTGCATCGTTGGCTAATGTTACTGTCTTGGTTCTGTGCAGGCTGCAAGATGCCCCTACAGGTGGCGGTGCAGCTGACATCCCGGCGTCTCCGGTTTCGGACACTGTCTTCTACAATCGCGAGGCAGAGCTGGACCGCCTGGATTTAGCAATTCGCGGGATTCCGAAGTCTATTCAGGTTATGCTGGGACCGAGGAACTGCGGCAAGTCCGCGATGGTCAAACACTATCTGCGGAAGAACAACCTGACTGACAAAATTTGCTACATAGAACTTCGCTTGGGTGATGCCCTCACACCCGACATACTTGCCACTACCCTGCTGGGCGAGGGTATCTCAGCGATTCTCGAACGCCTTCCAGATGACTACGCCCTGCCTGGCCATGTCATGCCTGTTGTAGCCAGCATAGCAAAACTGAAAGCGGAGCCTACCTTGACATGGAAGACTGAGGACCTAGTGGAGCGATTGATGATGCAGTCAGTGGCTATTGTGGTGAAACTGGCGACTATAGCTGCAACGGACCAGAAGGACCTGAACAAGCCAGCACCTTCAGGCATTGGGCTCGTCATTGAAGCGTACAAGGAGGTGCTGACAGCGTGGCACAAGTGCCGCTTGGAAGGCCGTTTCAAGGCCACGGACCTGCAGTGGCCGGTGCTGATGTTGGACGAGGCCAACAAGCTGATGGCATGGTCCGGCAAATACGACGATGAGCTGCAAGCGCTGCTCAACTTCTTCGTTCATGTCGCAAATGCCGACAATAGCGCACACGTCATGCTCATTAGCGGCGAGGACGCCTACCAGGACTGGCTGGACCAGAGTGAGTCCATGTCAGCTTGCCTCTACTACGTTGTCACCATTCACCACGCAGAGGTTAGAACTGTCGCTGCTTTTGTCGCGTCCACGAATCTTGTGACTTGTTTGCGAGCTGCTGGTGCCCTTGACGCAGCCGCCTTCTGTTGCCAACGCGGATAAATGGGTGCAAGTGGCCATCGTGTCTGCACCATGGTCACAACTGTGCATTGGGGCGTGTTGCATGCATTGGCATGTAGCCTCCCCAGAGGTTCAGCTTTCCTGTTCACTCTCATGTGTGCAGACAACAATGCTGCTGCAACCCATTCTGCTTCTTCACAGACCTTAAAATAGGTTCCTGGGATCCTGTAGTCATCGGTGACTTTAACCCTCAGCACGCCTACAGCTTTATGCAGCACCTGCTGCCTGGCCACTCCATCACTGAGAGCGACTGGGAGAAGGTGCACAAGGTGAGGGGCGGTTGCAATGCAGAGCAATCAAAAGGGTAGATGGGGTGGTGCTTCGGGCATCCTCTCTGGCCTCCCGGCATGCACCTTCCGGCTTTGTGGCATGCATGGCAGCCTTACAGCACCTTATGTCCTCAAGATGCACATGCATGAATGCTTGTGTGATCGTGCTTGCGTACGATCACAGGTGTGCGGCGGCAATGCTGGAGCGCTGCGGCAAGCTGCAATATACTATCGGCAGAGGGGCGACTGGGATGAAAGTGAGCAGGATAGACTCAGGAGAGCTCTTGCTTGCTGTCCGGTTTGCACTGGCACTTCAAATTGCAACTGCGCCACAAACCTTGGTCGGCATGCAACAATTTTGGCTGACTTGGTTGGTCACCCACATGTATAAATGCTTGACCCCATCCCCCTTTTCTGCATGTCTACTGCCCGTTGCGACCAGCCTTCCTACTGATGTCGGTCGTGCCAATGAGCAAGGTGAAGCAGGCGGCCTACGGCAGCGATGAGTGGACAGCCAAGGAGTTTGCGGACGCGGCGCTGCTCCTGCTGGCGGCAAAGCAGGGGGCGGTGCCGCTGGCAGACATGGAGGCCTGCATCCGCCCATCTGCTTTGCGGGCTTTGATCAAGGCAAATCGGCTCAGCCTGCGCCCCTACAGCGACTGGGCATGTGACCTCACCAAGGATGCCTTCTTTGGGTCCAAGGGGCTGGAAAGGGTCGTGACAGTGGCGTCAGCTCAGGAGCGCTACTGCCTGGAAAAAATCCGTCCGCAGCTGAAAGAGAAGAGTGAGGTGGGTGCAAGCACTGACATGATTGCTGGTGCCGCGGTTGCATGGCGCATCACTGCAGGTGGCAACGCATGACTTGAAGCACCTGACGAGCACATTGTTTCGTTGCAGTGATGCAGCCTCGTCATTACTAGCCCTTAAGAAATGCAGAAAGAACATTACTGAAAGAAGTGGTGGAGGACTATTTAAAAGGATCATGCACCATTAAACTTTATCGCAAATGAATCGTGAATGTATTGAATGCTCTCGTCGCGAGTAGGCTAACCTGCAAGCACCACCGCATCAGTTGCTTGGTAGATGTCTTGCTGGTTTCTGTCATCCGTCCAGACTCAGGGTAAGTATCCAGGGTAGGTATCATGACTCTACAGACGTGGCATTGCACTGATCAGCGTAAGTCCTAATGCAGTCAGCCCTGTCAGCTTTCAGCGCGCATGTTCCAAGGAGTGTTGCAGTAGCACCTAGCCTGCTTTGTGCTCATTTTTGTTAGCTGAGTAAAACTGGCATTGGTCAGCATGACACATGGTGGTGCAATGAAGGATATCAGCTGATAGACGAGATTCATTGCTGGTCACTTTATGGTGGTGGAGAGCACACGTCATGAAGCACCAGGGTCGGTGATACGACAAGAAATCTTGACAATAGTACATGAGCACCCGTCAACCGCAACGTCAGTGCAGACCTTCATCATCCAGCAGTTTTACAATAGGTGCTAGCAGAAAATGGCAGTAGCACCAGCATGATGCTCTACGAGCACCTCTTGTCCCATGGTCACCACATGAGACCGCATGTTTGATTGAAAATGCATGTGTTGCTGGCGCCGGTAGTATGCCAAAAGAAGTCGCTCTACGTAGATTACTCCGAATTTCAAAGTTTACCGCACATAGGCAAATGACGGCAGACTTCAAATCGTGATGGGATCCACTGCAACATCAGCCAATAGCACCTTGTTTAGTAGATTATTGCTGATAAGGTCGCTGAGGTGCGCAACCAGACTAGTTGCCCCCCCCCCCTAAAAGGTAAGTGCCAACCAAGAATTTGGACCTCCAGCACTTCTACTCTCTAGCTGTCGGCAGACATGCTGCTACAGTATGAGGGTGCTGAGTGCAAACACTACACCTGGTTCAAGCGTTTCAACTCGCGCCCGCTTTCCCTTGCTCGCAGCTCTGCTTTGTCACCCGGTGCATGCGGTTGTGTGACAGCAAGTAAATGTGCAGCATGCATTTTACTTTTTGCCTGCCAGTGCCAGCTGTCATGACTCGAGACGTTGGAGTTGACTCGCAAACTGTTGTAGGTTACTTGGTCTTGAATGCTGCAATTGTTGGCACCACATGCCAGCACCAGCTCACCACGGTCTGGTCATGCTCAGCCAATAATTATCACACTGACTGCTCATCAACCCCAACCCTCTGCAGGCACTACCTTGAGATGGCTGAGGAAAGTGAGGAAACGGTTCAAGAGGCAATTCCGACTGTGACTAGTGCATGGGAGACTTAAGTCAGCTACCATGCCGCTACACTGCTAGGTCATGAAGGGGGATGTGTGCGCCAGGAGGTCGTGAAGCGGCTGGTGTTAGGTGGACACAATAAAGTGCGGCCCGCTGCACAGGCCGCCACTGGTGCCGTCAGCGCGCCTGTTGCATGGCATGTCTGCTGGACCATCGAAATTATGGTGCCTGCTCGCTGGTATGCCGCCTTGGCACTGGCAGCTGCTCGTTGGGGGCAAGACCTAGAAGTAAGTTATGCAACGCAGGACATGGCATTGACAACTGGGTTTGCACCCCAATGGCTGCCGCTAGACACGGATGGCAATGCGCAGGCCGTGCGGGAGGTGAGGCGGCTTGGTTTCAAAGCGGGCCTGCCTTGGCAGGAACCTGATGAGGGCCATACTGGAATACGCTGACGCTGCGACTTTCTCAAGAAAGGATCATCAGTGATTGGGCAGACCCACTTTGATGCTGCTCTGTCAGAGGTATGGCTTGCTCCCAACTTTCTCTCACCTTCACAACCGGCCGCATTTGTTCACTTCAAGTGAACATTCCAATAGCATATCTTGACAGCTGTTGCTCAAAGGCTGGTTTTTCGCTCAAGGCTGGTTTTTCCGCACCAATAATCAATGTGAAATTTACACTTTGCAAACAAGATGCAGTCAATGAGGACAAACAGTGCAGTGCATCCAGGCACAAGCAGCAGCAACACCATGCCATCAACAGCGTTTTTGATGTATGTTTGTCGTCTTGCGGAGACGTCACACGCACTCCACAGCAACAGAGGGAGCAGCCCCCATGACCAAACATTGCAGCCACAACAACATGCGAGCCCCTCAACACACAGCAATGCGCTCGCACAGCCCTGCAGCGCTAACGTCGTGGTGCCAGTGGTTGAGATGTGGCAACAGGGCCGAAGCCAGGCAGCAATCACTGTGAATTCCTGGTGTTCCGCCTACATAGCTTCACCGTGGCCGTCATCGCAAGACCAAGCACCAATGCCACTGCTTCATCAATCTACGGCACACTGCGCACTTGACGTAACGTGGCTGCTTTGTTTCAAGGCGCTCAGAACCAGCGGCAGTATAGCAACAACCATTTACAGGCTTGATGCGCTAGGCGCGCCCCCGGTCGCTCGCGCTCATTGCCGCGACCGCCGATTGGGGTTGTCCGTAGGGCGCTGTTGAGCGTTGCTGTGCTGCCAGTTTGCGCACGTACTCAAGCTCCTCTGCGCTCTTGACAGCGCCCTTTGGCAGGTAGCCCTCCAGCGCCGCAGCATGCTGAGACAGCAATGGCAGTGCGTGCGTTCGCAACCAAAATGTGAGCTTAATGCCATAAAAGTCCATTCCACTCACTATACTGTGCGCGCACTGCAACATGTACGAATGCCTGGGAATGGGTTTACAAACTACCCGGTCATTATCAAACAGCGCTGTAGTGGAATCAGGAGGTTGCACAGTAGCTGCCACCTTTGTATTGCCAACTTCAACTGCAACGTCCACAATTGACCTGCGGGATTTTGACGGCCCTGGCCGCGACTGAAGTGCCAGCTGCGCTGATTTGTCAGCGCATTACACTCTGAAAGTCAAGCATGGTGATTGACCTGCACCATGCACTTCAGAACTGCTTGCAAGCCACATGTTGAGTGCGGCGCAAGTGACACTCAAGAGCACATGCTTTGTTACAACCATCCCTGACAAACCTCACGCGTACATGAACATGTCACACGCCGGTGAGATGGCATTCGGCAAGCAATTTGAATGTTCGATAGGCATCATTTCATGCAACAAGCCACAGGTTTGGCCATCCTTGGCAGGCAGAGTAGATCATAACGCGGTGCGCTCTTGCGTCACTTCTTCTGAAGTTTTGCCAACTTTAGTGGCGTCACAAGGTGCAAGGTGTACTGTGCAGTACTGTACGCATGACTTGTTTGTAGCGAGGCCCAACTATCGTACCTGCTCCAGAAGCCGCTTGCGCGCCTCAGCCACCACCATCTTCTTGTACTCCTCCTGCAAAAACATGCACGAGCCAAGCGTGAGGCCGTAAGCTTATGACGAGAGCCTAAATAAAGACAAAACATACTGCGAAGTATACAAACGTGTAGACATGGTGAGTCACATAATAGGCATAGGCATGTGAAACACGTGGCAGCATAACACTGCTGATTCTGAAATGCTCCCATGAGCTTTGCTGAAATGGAATTTTATTGAGTGCACGGCACGTTGGATGGTCCAGTTCTATGAGAAAGAATCAGTTAGTGCATAGCACACCAATACACTGCCTGGCACCCACTGCAAGGTGTTACAACTCTGGCGGTGCCCGCTGCAAATGACCTTACAAACACAGCACTCTGCACACAGCGCGCAAATTGCAGGCAGCATGCCAAGCATGAAGTGCCACAAGATGTCAGCACACATTTGTTCTGACCACCTCCGGCCGCATACGCGTCGATGATACGCAAAGAGCATGGCCACTCACCCTCTCTTTTTCCTTCTCCAGCTCCTGCAGCTCCTGCTGCCTCTCCATGTTGTACAGACGCTCGCGCTCCAATCGCTGCATGACAGGCAAGCGGCACGGGGTGCTTGAGCTCAGTTGCAGGTGATGATGCCATCATGGTGTACAAGCTCAGTTGCAGGTGATGATGCCATTGTTGACTGAATGCCACAACACCAGCAGACAGGAGTACTGGCAAAGTTCGGCAGCGGCCCATGACCCATCTCTAGGATCGGTGAACAACAATCTACAGAAGAGCTGACACGTACATTATGACGCTGATCATGAAAATGGCTCAAAAAAGACTTCTTATGATGTGCCGTATCTTTCCATCATGACTGTGCACTCGACAATCCCACAATGGCACATACCTGCGCCTGGATGGAGTCCCTGTGGTGCGCCTTGGCGCGCTCGCGCTGCTCTAACGCCACCTTCTCCCTCTCCTCATCGGCCCTGAACTTGGCCATCATGTCTGACACGCGCTGCGCCTCCACCGCCGCCTCCGCCTCGCGCCGCCGCTCGCGCTGCTTGAGCTGCTCGTGGTGCGCGCGCATCATCTCCGCCTGACAGTGGTGACGCGCGGTCATATCAGTTTCGCTGTCAGTGACGTGCCAGCTAGAAGATCAAAGATCAACTTCAACATCTAAGCTGCGCTGTGCCGTCGCTGTCGTCTTGACCTTGTACACAGCGCAGCGCGCAGCACATGATGAATGGATGCACATATTCTACTTGTAGGGGTTCTTGCATGTTAAAATAGGTCTGTTGAATATGGCATCAGCAATGACCTTTTGGCATTTGACGGGCTATGTACAGCCCTCTTATGCCACATCTATGCCTGCCTTCAAAGCGCGTGGAATATGTAGCGATGATCTCATTACTGTCCTACGTGTCGCCCCATCGACAATTTGATAATGCTTCGGTCTGATAGCATATGCACATAACAAATTGATTTCAAACATGCCTGTGAAACCTGCAGCAGCTATGCTAAGGAATGGTGTGATGCAGCACACTGCTGTGAGCTGTGATGATATGTGTCGTCAAACCATCGTGAATGTATGATAATTAGACATGGCAGACTTGTGGCATCCTCCAGATCCATACCTCGCTCACTAGAGTCTCTTGATTGACTTATTACTCAATTGCAAATTTTTACGCCAGCTCGTTGGCACTATCAGCAGCGTCCTGCAGCCCATGAACTCCACAAAGCTACAGCTCCCAGTTCACTCAGAAATTCCTGTGGAACATAGCATCAACGCACACGTACGCACTTCAAAGCACACATATCACGCAGATCACATACTGGACACCTCAAGTGCTCATTCTTACCTTATTCTCTTCTGCCTTTCTGGCGCGCTCCCTGTCATCGGCCTCCCTCTTGGCGGCCAGCTCCTCCTCCCAGAGCATATCTCTCAGCAGGCGCAACTCCTCTTCTTCGCAGCGCTGCTTCTCTGTGCTCTCAACCACCGCCCTGGGGAGGAAACACACACACGGTCAATTATGTCAGTAAAGGAGAGGAATACGTAATGTGTAACGCAGCGGGGACTTGTGAGACAGGCGGCGGTGTGTGGACATGGCTTCATATCCTTCCCTGACAGATACATTGTTGAGCAGACATTGAGCCACTGCAGCTGTAGATCAGCGGTACGCCTCGTGAGGGCGTCGCTGCCATTTTGTTACTGAGTTACCAGCGACCAATCTGCAGGAAGGATAACAAGACACATGCACCTCTCAGTCACAGGTTGCAGTCACACGCAAGATGCAGTATAGTCTGTAGCAACACCACAGAGACAATTGAGGAACTGATGCAGTCACACAGTCAAATGCTGACAGTTACTCTGGTGCTATAATGATGAGCTGTCATCACGGTGTCAACAGTACTGGGAATGCATTAGCGGTGAGGTATGCCTGCCAAGTGCATGTGCAATGAGAAATAAAGTTCCAGAAGGTACCAGCTGCTCCAAATCGCACCTGCCCGTAGGACAACATTTTCATCATCACATCTGTTAACAGATGCACGTACTTCAAGGACTTGTATCTTCCTCAGCCACAAGTGCAACAAGGTGCACATGGTGGAAGCGTGTGTAACTTCAAGTCGGCAGGCACCCACCTGAAGTTGGCATCCGCCACCTCCTTCTTGCGCTTCCTCTCTGCCTCCACCTGTGCCTGACGCGCAGCGAGGCGCTCCTGGTGGCGCCGGATGTCCTCCTCCTGCGCTGCCTGAGCAATGCAATGCAGCAGCATTGCGGTGTGAGATGAGAAGAAGCTTAATCGCGAAATTACTGCCAATGCGGTAACGACCACTGCCAAGCATGTCTGACCTGCTGTTGCAGTCTTAGACTCTTGGCCAAGTGGAGAAATGCGGTGGTAAAACGATGTTTGAATGAAAGAAGGGTGCAACACTAACCATCCACAATGTAGGATGTACTGCCGTCATCCACACTCGTTCAAAATGCTTCCTGAAGTTCTGATGGTCCACAAGCGTAGTTGCCCGTTGTTCTCTGATACCCACAAGAAGTGATTGGTAAAGAGGTGCCACACTGAAATGACGTGAGCGCTCCTAAGCATTCATGGCCCGATGGTGATCAACAAAACGCTGTACATAAGTGATGAATATGTGGTGTCCTGTGTCTCTGACTACAACTTGCATATGTGTACTATGTAGGCATCGATTTGGCTTGTGAAAAGGAGTACAGCGATTCAAGTCATGTCCGTCCTCGTGCAAAGTGAGCATGGCAAGGTATGTGAACGCATATTGTTCAAGGCGTATCATATAATCTTGAAGTACATACCTCCTCCCTGAGGCGCCTCTCCAGCTCGTGCTGCCTGTTCTCCTCAGCCTCGCGCACCATGGCGCGCGTGGCATCGCGCTTGGCGGATAGTGCCATGGCCTCGTCCCTGTCCTCTCTCTCCACAGCAGCCACTATGGCGGCCACCATCTGGCGGTCGCGCTCCGCCTCCTGCGTCATGTTGTGTGCGCACGACACCGCAGTGAGGTCTAGCGGTAAGGCAAAAGTGAACAAGTGGGGTCAACTTTCACATAGACATGCCTCTGTATATGTGCACACTGCTGTTCAATGTGGCTGCATACTGACCCGTAGTGTAACACAGTAGGAGTCCAACGCCTGCCATTGTGACAGCTGCTTGTGATTGAACAGTCGCTCACTGTGCATTGACAGCCCTGTATAAAGCTGGCGGCTTTTGGCTCTTATATGTCACACGGCAAGCAGCGCCTGAGGATTTCATCATTATGAACGCTCTACTGCCAATGACCTCATTAATATACATGCGGTTCTTCAAAGCACTTGACATCATGCAAAGCGTAAGCATGAAAGCCGTGAGCTCGTAATAGCAGTGCCTGACTTGAGAGTACATCTGAGTGCCCTTGAGCGGCGAGAAACTGTTGTGTGCACTTGGCATGGCACAGGATCACGACAGGACCGCTCCGCCGCAGAGCGCATAAGTGCGGTCAAGCGCAATGGCATGCTGTGCAGCGTGCTTCTGCTGTGCATATCCGCGTTTGCTGGGGTTGTCAATTTGTCTCCATGTCTTGAATTGGAAGTCTAGCATTGCAATGGTTACCTCAACTTCAAATCAGATCCGTAACCTGCGCGCTGTATCTCCTTCGCGAGCTTCTGCATCTAATTTTCTTCTCCTGTGCAAGCCGCCGCTGAAACTCTACAAGCCTCTGGGCTTTCTCATACTGTCGCTGACATGTGGTGCGATGGAGTAAAGAAGCCCCACTTCTGCAACTCAAAAGAGCAGATTCCGTCTGTATATGCTCAATATGCTTCTGAGCATATTGATAACAAGGTCACCACCGCGCCTTTGTTGAGGACGCGCGAGCTTATGATGATGACAAACAGCAGCAGAGAGGTTCATCAACTCTGAGAACTTGGTAATCAATGAGCTCGTCATAGCAGATACGGTCCACAGTCTAGATACAAGCAAGGATGCATCACACACATACCCGAGCTGCCTCCTCCATGAGCTGTTGCCTCTCGTCGACCTGCTTCTGAAGCGACTCGCGCTGCTCCGCTGCCATGTCGCGCCGCAGCGCCGCCTGCACATCAGACATCAGGTACAGAAGCAGTGCTCAGACCAATGTGTTTATATACACATGTATAGGCAGACGCGCAGTGAGAACGATAGGCAGCAGCAGCATCGCCGCAACGCACTGCAGCACAAGCTGTGCGTATGTTGCTGCAGTAGTGTTGTTTTGGCAGCTTTGCTGAGTGGCAGCGACCCAGGCTTTGAATGCACCGCAGTGTGCACAGGCGATGTCCACAAGGAGCAACACGTGGGTGCACAAGGTGAAGCAAAAGTGTGGAATATGGCCAAAAAGCGGCACACATACTCTGTTGCACTGCAGAATTCAACACAATAATAGGCAAGGCGTATGGTCTGCAGGAACGGCGTCATATTTATGCTGGGCTTATTACAGCGTTCACAATGGCATCACCTTCAGGTCGCTGCACTGCATTCAAGGCACAATCATTATGCCATTGTATGCACGGTTTGAAAACTACCATTAACCCGAGCAGAAATGCCAGTAAATCACTTTCAAGTCGGAGAACATAGCAAGCGTGTGTTGGCACTCAAGACTCGCAAATGAGCCAGGCATGATGCCATCACCAGACAAGCTAGGTGAATGGGTATGTAGGTAGGTGGTCTTACCTTCATGGCCTCGGCGCGCAGTGCTTCCTGCCTGTCGTGCTCCATCTTGTCGGCGATTGCCTGAGATGACAACAGTGCGCAATAAGCATCATCAGCTCATGCACGCTTGCCATTAACACATCTTGCGCTGCGCCGCAAGGCATCTGGCAGTACTTTCAAGCATGAACTGTTTCAAGTGCGCTTTGCGCATGGCAAGCATGACAGCCCTCGCTGCATATGCACAATCGTGCGCCGTGCACGTTGTTTTCACTGATGGTGTGCCGTAGAGAGTTTATGCAGTTCCAAAGTATCGCTGCGCCGTGTTTGTGCGACTGAAAGGCATGCGTGTCATCACTGCTCGACTATACGCACACCTCTGCGTTCAGTCAACAATGTTACAGAATGAGCACGCTCTTGCATGGAGGCCAATACGACAGCAGAGACAGGCATACACATGACATGCAACAAGGCACTGCAAATACACATATATACTTCTATGTAAACCTGAAATGATATGACAAGCAAATCCGCTTACGCGTGCGCAGGCTTCTGAGAGTGCGATTTCCGATCAACCACATCACATCTTGAAGTTATACTTGAAGATTGCATGCAGCAGCAACTGACCTGCTCCACATCCTCCTGCAGGCGACGCACCAGCTGCTTCTCCTCGTACTGCGCAGCACGATTGCACCAGGAGCCCGCATTAGCAATGAGTGAGCTGACATGCATACAAATCGCCACCGGGGATGGTTACATGATGCCACTATGTGTGGAGCACAGCTTTGGTGGTAGTATACAGCACAATAAGCTTGGTCAAACGCGCAACAGACGATACCTACGTGACAGTGTCACACGCATCCCGCTCCTTATTCACTGTTGATCCTATGGACAATGCGCACTTGTAATCAGCGCGAGCAGCGCTCTGGAAGACTGATCAGGATTCGCCCGTCACTTTTGAGGCTGCGCGCAGCATGTAGCTCTGCATGCATGCACCAGAGCCCGGGCATGTCCTCTCTACCTGCAGACTGCGTGTATTATGGTGGGAATACCCATTGGGTGCCCCTGAATCCAGCCAAGCAGTTACAGACACGTTCCATACCTGCGCAGCACGCTCCCGGTTGAGGTACGCCAGCTTGAGAGTCTGCTCCAACCCCCTGAGCTCGTCGCTCTCACTGCATATGCGCTGCACCTCCACCTCACGCCTCACCGTCTGTCGCATGTTTAGCACGGTGCATTTGTCTATCAGATAGTGAGAGCGCATTGCAGCGGGCGGGCGTTGACAAGGGCCCTCCAGTGGCTGGAAGCAGCAAAATGTAATCGTCAGCAAGTAAAGTAGGTATCGGCAATCATGCACTACGCTAGGCAATAACTTCGTGAATGAAGGCAGAAAGGTGCAACAGAGTGTACCGCCATTGCAGTGTCCCACATCAACCCCCAACAGTGCCAAAATTGTAGTTAGTTTGTTTCATTGCTTTGGTGATACCGAACTTATTGCCCGCCCTGCATCCCTTACAGATCTGTCTCGCACAGTGTCAGCAGCCGCGTGAGAAGCGCGATGAGCAACACCAATGTGATATGAATCTATGTGGGACACAGCCGTGGAATGATCCTCAGCATTGACCAGATGTGCCCTGATTTTTCAACAAGGTGGGCAGCATGCCAGATTCACGATGCATCAAGTCCATTTCTGCAAGTGCTGCATTGGGGTCAAAGCACTTTGACATTCATGATTGCAGGCCACGAAGAGTGTGCAGAAGACGTCACCCTCTTTCATAACGCCATTGAGCAAATCTGACGCAACTGCACGTGAAGTGCTGCACAGGATATGCGCACGTACCTCAGCACGCCTGCGCTGTATCTCCTCTGCCAACCTGCTGTTCTGATCCTGGAGGCGCTCATGAGTGCGCTGGGCATCCTGCACATGGCAACAGCAAGAAACAGTGTTGCTTCCAAAAGGGCCAGGCTGGTGTGGTTGGCTATGATGTGCAGAGGACAATCAATGGTGAAGAGCACCGCATGATTGATGCAGCGTATGCCGCGATATCGGGCTTACATGGTGTATCACACATGCCACACTGCGACATACAAGTAGTGTCAATAGTTTACTGGAGATGAGCCAAGGGAGCTGTAACTGGGGTGCCTTGCATGGATGCAGCGGGTGCAGGTGAGGTACCTCTACACGGATATGTCCGGTGGTGCCTTGCATTCAGTCAGCAAACAAGTAAGAGCGGCAGAGCGTAGCAATTGAGATGATGCATCGTACCAGGTGCACTGAAAGGGTCATGGTGCGTGCTTTGTTAACGCTCAAGAAAGAGCAGGTCAAATGCCCACACAACACACACAAATGTAGCCCCACGGTTCATGTTGCAAACTGCCCATCTGCGACTTGGCTTGTTCATTAGGTATGCCTCACGTCCCGAACTTGAGAAACGGCATCAGCATTGAGTATATCCGCAACACCCAAAACAGGATTATGCGACATGGCTGCTGAAGCTCATGTACTTGAAGTACCATCATGTGACCATCTGCTCCAGACCATCTGGCCCAAATGTGCTGCACGCACCTCCTGAGCCTCTATCTGCTCCTCCATCATCTGCTCCGCTGCAAAGCGCGCGCTCTCGTTCGCCCGCCGCTGGAACGTCATCCTCTGCTCATTCGCAGCTGCGTGGCTCAGTATGTTCACCTGCACATCACCACGGTCAAGGTCAGGCAATGCAGTGATGAAATGATGCAGCGCCAGCTTTGCGATAGGGTTGTCTGATACCAAACTTCCAACACTGAATGTATTATGCGCATATATCTTAGATATGCCAAGTTGCACCATGTGGTATTTTTTACCAGCACACTCATTTCAACTGCTTGAAACGCCAGCGCCTGATGCTATCGGGCTGGCCAATTGCGGGTACCGTAACAACACAATCAGCATAAGCTCTTGCTCAGCTGCAGCGAACGATTTCTTTACCAGTAGCCCAAGACCCGCAATCAAGCCAATGCAGGGGCTGGACCCAGGTGCAGTGGTCGCCACATGCTTAAAAAGCGGCCCCTTGTGTCACATAGCAAGCCAACAAGCAACGTTACTTCTAAGAGGAAGCTCGAACAGGTTCCAACGCAGTTTCTACCAGGCGTGGTGCAGTGAGAATTCAGCCACTGCTTGACAGAGCAACAAGCACAACAGCAAGCACCAGGTCGAAATTACCTCATGATTATATCGCCTGAGGTCATTGTGGGACCTTTCATCAACACGCCTCTGCACCATCAGCTGGTCCACGTACGCCGCAGTCATTCGCGGCTGCTTTCCTGTCGTCATCCTCGACGTAGTCATGCCTCTTCTTCTGTGCAAAGACAGGCGAGAAAGTGAAACTGCCAAAAACTTTGCGAATCATCAACTTCCCTCAACTTCAACTTTCAAAACGCACCTGCTGCCCTTTCTCCCTTCAGTTGTCAGAGACCTGAGGTTGGCCATGGTTGATTGCATTGTAACTGTGAGGATGCAATGCCGCATAAGCAAGTAAACAATTGTGCCCAAGAAACAGTAGTCTCAGTGATCGACTCAGAGTCTTGCAGGCGCACACATTGCAGGCCACATGGAACAACCATGCAAGGATGTAAGATGACAAAGATGAGCAAGATGAGCGAGTCTTGTGTAACGCACTACGCAGAATCTATTCTGAAAGCTACTCTTTAAGTCATCTGGCACCAGACGCGCGCCAGCGCCGCCATGTAGTGCATGTGCCTTTAGTGTGGCTGATCAATGTACACCTTCAAGACAAGGCGCACGGCGCTCTGCTGCTGCTCACATGTGATCCAGATGGCAAAGTTCATCTACTTGAAGTACATGAGAAGCTCATGTTCATGAATGGTCAGCAGGTGTCCTTTGATCCTGTTGATGGAACTGCGTCCTGAGTGTCACATGCAAAATGCGCACAAAACCTTGCATTTTTAAATATAGAGCAGATGGCACTGGCAGTCCCACCTGAACAGGGTTTCAGAATAAACTGCAGCAAACACGGTGCAGACATGCCGCTTGATGTGCTAGCGGTTGTGAACACAAGCGTCTATTCCTGACTGGTCATGCTTGACGCCACCGCACAACACGGACGGCGTGTCAGGCGCTGACATGCGCTTGATGATGACAACCATATGGCTACGCACATCAGCACTGTCAGCACAGAAAAAACAGCCACCGCTCTGAACGACAGAAGGCCCCGCTGCAAGCGCGCCTTGTCTCCAGCGGTTACTATCAATGCTCTCGCGCACAAACCTCAACAACACAAAAGCACCAGTGCACCCTTGCCGCACGTGCTCTGCAGCTACCTCAACATGGCTTGAACCAAATTGCAGCCGCAGAAGCTGCCCCCCTGACCAACAAGCACGCCGTATATGGCCACACAGGTGTGTGCGCGAGCTGACACAAGCTCCTGATGCCACGTCCGTGCATCGAGCGCTAGTGAGGGCTCCTCAGGCTGCCATGCATGTCAAGCTCTGGCCGAAGCTTGAATGGTCGCCAAGCACCTTGAGCACTGATGCTCACATCAAGCGCCGCTTTTGATAAAGCACGTGAGAGCTCTTCAAAAGCAGAGCTCTCTGGCGCACGCACGTGTCATGTCGAGCACCGACTAGCGGTCAAAGAGCTGCGCGACCTTGCCCGTAGCTGATGCGCTGCTGGCCTC
The DNA here is from genome assembly GCA_017506865.1 of Tribonema minus. Classification (NCBI taxonomy): domain Eukaryota; class Xanthophyceae; order Tribonematales; family Tribonemataceae; genus Tribonema; species Tribonema minus. The sequence continues at coordinate 133,285 of JAFCMP010000097.1, read as the reverse complement.
AAGGGCCTGCTGTGTGCGCTGGCGTCGCGCTGCTGCACGCGCGTCCGCCTTCGGGTTGGGTGCCGCCGCCGCCGCCGCTGCTGCTGCTGGCACTTCCTGCAACCATCACATTGGGGCATGGTGATGGCATATTGGTCAGCTAATCCGTTGAGAATCAGTGGCATCTTCTCCTGGAAGCCTTGCAGTTGTATTCAGCCACAGCCACTGAACATGATGGCGCATCTCATTATCATGCAGTGTACATGTGGGGAGCAACATCATACATGCGCCTTCGCGAACTGCTGGCGCTAGCCCCTCGTGACGTATCTTGCAATCTATTGTAATTAAATCACCTAGGCAGAGAGCCAGCCAAGATTGACATCAGCATCAGTTGTCTACTTCAAACAGCGACGCACCTGCAAATCCGCCAGCCCTGCGGGTGCCTTGCGAATCGCCAACTCTGTTTCGGTCTCACTGCTCTTGAGAGCGCCAGCAACACTGGCAATGGTCTCCTTGAGCGCTGCAATGCGTGTTTGAAGTTCCGGAGGAAGGCTGTCCAAGGGTCCTGCCATCTGGTGACATCAAGCGTCGTGAGTGCAATCGCTTGAGTCCCTGTTCAACCACCTGGTCGACGTTTGTTGTGTTATGCGCAGAGCATGGGCAGAGAGGGCATGTTGCATACTAATGACAACAAGCAAATTCAGTTACTGATCCATTTGAAGGGCACTTAGCAGCATCAATGGGAAGCCACCACCAGCTCCAAGCAGTTGGCCCCCCAGACACAACAGCACAGGCACGGCATGCTTCTGCGTCAGATGGCAGGATGCCCAACTTGCACTTAACCTGATCTCTAGGGCCTTGTGCCCTGGTTGCAGATTGTGTGACGGTACAGTAGCACCTGATTAGAGGGCCATTGTTTGTTGATCTTGAGCGCTTTGCCGTTCTGAAGAGAGTGTGTTAACTGATCTCATTTCCTGGCGACAAGACCTTCGGTAAGTGAATACATGCACGACCAGCATGAAAGATTGCAAGACTGGATCTGTGTGCCAGGAGGGCTTCATCAGAATAATGTACACTCTCATAACGTGACGCTGACCTGTTCAATGGTGGCCACAGTGGCATCCAGCCTTGCGTGCCATGCCTGCTTGTCCATTGAGACAGGAGCCTGAGAAGTGCACACAAGTCGCATGGGAACACTGATAGTATGAGAGCAGTGCTCAAAGGCATTACGAACTCCCTGTACAGCTCAACATCTCACCCTGCTTCATTGTTCTGCCATGCCAGCAAGTGTGTGCAAGCACTGCTTCAAACACAGAGCTACTGTAGTGCAAAGCTTGCAAAGTAATCATACTCCACGTACTTGTCGCTTTTGCGGCTTGGAATGCAACACGGTCGTCAAATGAGTGCGTGCGAGCAACATGATGACCAAAACACCGCTATTTGCTGCATAAAAGCATGGCGTTGCGTGCTCCGCTCGCGGGCATTCCATTGTGCAATCCCACTAGGGCACGAGGCAAGTGAGCCTGGTGAGCCTGATGGACTACAAAAATGTACGTCAAGCAGCAGCTCAACTTCAATGACAACTTCACATTGAACTCGCAGTGACGCTCACCGGTGTGGCCTTAGTGTCGTCGGCCGCGATGGCAGCCTCTGCTGACACAGTGTGCTGCACCTCATTTGTGGCCACCTGAGCTGCCAGCTGCGGCACTCTAGCACGCTTGGCCTGCGACCATGCACGCCAACCATAGACAGCCAGCATTTTGACTATGACCAGCTGAACATGGCCAACCAGAGACAGTCAGCATTTGGACTACTTTGAAGTATGATAAGCACTATATGTGGAGTGATAGAGTTATGACGCATTCACAGTAGCAACGCGCATGACGCTGTCTAAGCGGTCACTGCCAATGGACAGGCACGCATGCTGCTGGCTGGTGTGCCAGCAACCAGTGGCGCATTCGTGACCACCCGTGTACCTATAGTGTGCCTGCTGCCTCGTTGTGTCACTTGCGCATGCGCAGGCACAGTGACGTCCACTACAATGATGTGCATGCGCCATTTTGTCCTGGTACAGTGTTGTGTGCTCTCAATGTGCCTGGTCTCACTCAGAAGATGTGCGGCACGATAACGGTGCCTCAGTCTGGGAGTGCAGCGACTCAGCCTTCTGCTGCGACACCCAAGTTGGTCAAGCGCAAAGTACCAATGCACAGGCACGCCAACACACAACATTTATGCATGCTGGAAGACAGACAACAGCACAGCTGCGCAGCTCTAACACCAATCGCAGCTGCCCATAATCTAAAGACATGACAGAGACGCACAGATCTGTGCAACCTGTGCGTACACCAAGGTCCGAACATCGTGCTGCCACATTGTGCCAGCGCTGTCACAACGCTCAGTGATGACTCTCCACAGCAGCATAAGCTCACCCTGACCCTGTTACTGATGGCATCCATCTCCTCGCAAGCTCCCAGGAGCTCATTAAGCAACTCCTCGCGCCTGCTTGTTTCCTCTCCGTTCAACACCTCACAGAATGTCGCTACCTGCAATTTGCAGTGCGGCAGTCGAAGCAAAAGACGGAAGTGCGCAGCACGCAACTAGTGGCATCAGTGCACATACATGTACTGGTGTCACAGCTCGCGCCCACTGCAGGAGAAAAGTGGGCAATGGGATGGACAGCATAAAGCAGGCATCCGCACACTTTTGTCCGTGCTCAGCACAAGGGCGTAGCAGTACCATTCAGAACTGAACTTGTTGAAACGCTGAGACAGACAATATCTGTGATTGCTGCGACGACAAGCCTCAGCAAGGCTCTAGAGCCTGAGCATGAGTTGCAAAAACAGGATTGCGATGAAGGCGCGCTCTTGAGGAAATGTTGTAATTGTCAGCCACAGGCAGAACTGTGCTACTGTACGCAACACCAAGCTGAGGCACTAAGCCACGTTTTCAATGCCTTTGCTGACGACCCTTGCAGCACAAGAGTGTACGATAGCGTTGTTGCCGAACACAATAGCGAAACGCCCACCTTGATGATGATAGCGGACTGCCAGTCCTGCAGCCATGCCGACGAGCAGGGACTGCGCGCGCTGCTGCGCTTCCCAGCCGCAGCCACTTCCTCCTGGACCACCTGGTTACAGCAGGCAGAGAGCAGTGAGGTTGAGGCTCTGGTCCACGACAATCAGATATCTCCTGAGAACACGACGGCCACTCGCCTTCCGCAACGCATCGGCCTCGCTTTCCCTGGCGACTGTCACAACACCTGCGTCGGCCACCATTCTAGTCGATTTACTCACAGCGAGCTGTAAAGCTGCACTCAACAGCACTTTTGGTTTGGGCACCAACTGTCACAACACTAAGTGTGCGTAGTTAGGGGTTGACTCCGCTAACCCTAGCTTCTAATCCATCTGGAAGACCAGCTAGCGAAGGAGAGCAGCATTTGGCAGCATCGTCGGAGGACGTCCCTAATTCTACTTCAGCAGGCTGCATCCTAGGAAGTGGCACCCTTCGCCGCTCCGATGGTCGGTGACTGACCAACGTCATTCTTGAAGACGATGGTGTCGACGAGAACGCGGACGCCGCCGCCCGTTCAGGCGAATGGGGAGGTCACGCTCGCAGCCGTGAAGGACAAATTTCAGCCCCCTGCCACCCACACCGCAAGAGTACAGGTGCTGCGACAAGGTGAGCCTGCCTTTTTTCAAAGCATTTGGCAGTTGAGCTTGCCTGGAATCTTTACGCCAACACCGCCAACAAACACCAACAAGACAGGCTTCAATTCATGCGTTTTGAATGCCAAAATCCGACCATTGATGCAAAGAAGCTCTCTCGAAACCAGCCGTTGGCATGATGTCACTCCCTGTCAACAGCACCAGCTGAATCCCAAAATCCGACCATTGATGCAAAGAAGCTCTCTCGAAACCAGCCGTTGGCATGATGTCACTCCCTGTCAACAGCACCAGCTGACAGTTAACTCTGGATCCTGTGTGTTCCTCTGAATAACAGCAAGGGCGCCAACTGCGGCACGTGCATCGCCAGCACCTGCCAAGGCAATGCCAACACCGCACTTGAAGACAGCAGCAGCAGCAAAGCCAGCTCCGCCTGTTACCCGCGCAGTGCGTGCTCGGCCCATTGATGTCGACAGGTGAGGGCAGCTGCTCCCCCCCGCAACTGCATCAGCGGAGTTCAATGACACTTCCTGCATGTAAGACGAGCAAGGCTGCACTCAGCACTAGTACGCCTACGCCACAACCGCATTTTTTTTTTTGTTGATGTCGACAGGAAGCTGCTGGTCATCAAACCCGGCGACATGCGCACGCTGGCGCGCTTCCTCGAGAATGATCCTCAGGTAATTGCTGATGGGCCTTTCTCGCGCAGCACATCGACCTGCGCAGGCTTTCAAGTTCACCATGCTTCGCACAACGTGAAGTAGAATCCACTCGTACGTGCATCTCCAGTTGACCTTGTTGTGCTCTGATGTGTCCTGAGGAATCCGCATGTGGTTCTCACTGAGCGTACATGGTACCAATGCTCCAAATATATCACAGCCTGTTTGCATCTGCTGCTGGTTTTGCAGGGTGTTGATAACATGGCTGAGCTGCTGCAGGATCTGTGCAAGGAGGACAGCATTTACAACAGGCAGCCGGACCTTGAAGATGAGGAGGACCATCAAGCGTGAGTACAGGCTCTGCGCATAACATGTGATTACACACTGATTGAAATCCTGTGTCTGGCAAATGTTGTATGCATTGATTGGCGGTTCAAGTGGTTGCCACTGGACGCACTTTCATGAACTTGAGGTTGCGCATGACTGATAATGAGTGCATGGAACCAGCCACAACAGCAGTTTTATGCAGTGCCTCAGTGCTGACAGGTCAATCAACCTCATAATGACAGACAACCGTATATGATGTGATGCATGTGCTTGCAGACTGGCACAGATGCCAGCACCAACCGCATTCGCTATGTGCCATTGGGCTATCAGTAGTTGTATTTCAGTCTACGCATCAGTTCAACCCTCAAGACCAGCAGGCTGAGTGTTTCTGGTGCACCTACCCTGGTACTGCGCGCATCTGTTGTGGCCTGGAAACAGCAGCGGAGATGCAGATGGCGGTGGCGGCGGCAAAGCGACTTCAGCAGCAGCCGCCCGCAGCGCAGTGGAAGTGCCGGGATTCCGCCTGGTCAATGATGGGGGAGCAGCGGGGGGGAGCGCTGGTGGCAGTGAGGAGGCTGGAGAAGCGGGGCGGGGGAAGGGGAAGGGGGGCAAGCGGCGGGCCGTGAAAGCCATGCGGTTTGAGCAGGACGACATTCCGCAGGTGTGTTGCATTCAACTGACAGCAGATCAGCAGGCACGATACATAGCAGACAATGCAGCGAGCCATGTCACATTCTGGTTTTGAGGCACATGACATGCAGTTGAGCATGGCACAGTGCGCCAACACATCGACAATACTTATGCAATCACTGTTCTGTAATGCGCAGGTCCACCAACACTGAAATTTACTACCATGACCTGTGGCACGTCAATAGTTCTTGCAGTACGCGCCCATTTCAACATTAACGATGCATGCTATTGTCACCACTGTCTGTCAGTCATGCGATTCATATCCAAACATGCATGCCGAAGCTGTGATGGCCACAGTGCAGCTACATTTGGTGTAGCAAGCTGCACACTTAGCGCACGTCTTTCTGCAATGTGGCAGTGCGAGTTTTGTGCACGTCGCATGTCACATGCAGTCACCTTGGGAAGTTGTGCATGGTGACATCAGCATGTGCTTTTTGATAAGCGGCTCTTGCAACCATATACTTGCATTATGTCACATTTGTCACGATCAGCAATGGCTGCACTGGCCAAGGCCCAATGCCACATTGTCTTGCACATACCACTGTCGTATGCCGCCTATCGCAATGCTGTGGATCCAAGCTTTCTGTAGTCACTTTGTACTTGGAGCTCAGAGTTGCATCAGACCTTAAATGTGGATGTGCCACCCGACTGCAAGCTGGCACGTACTGAAGGATGCAGGACTTCATTGCATTTCCATAGTCTTCATGAATATCATACTTCTGCATAACTATAACCATACTGAGAGATCAACGCTGTATGGCCCACGACACTGCCTGCCGCTGCTATCGTTGCATATGTGTCATTATGCAATATCCTGCACATTAGAACCCACCGTTGCCTTGTACCCCACTTGCAGCTGTCATACTCTGGCTATGACTGCGATTCTGAGGATGAGGCTTTCATATTGAGAGCGAATGCTAGCTACCGTGCTGCGCTAGCCGCAACAGCAAAACCGACAGCGAAAGGCGGCGGGAAGAAGCGGGTGTCTCTGCGCAGAGGCGTGCAACCACCAATTCCAGGAGCAGCATCACAGGGTGAGCAGCCTGATTACGTTATTAGGCAGTTGTCAACAATGAGGCTTATCTTGCTGCGTCTATACTGAGCCTTCACAAAGGAACCTTTTGAGGATTCTCCCGCATCATTGCAGTATGGCAAAGCAATATGTCGATAAGCACATTCTGTGCACTGTTGTACTACGATTGCCTCCTTGCAAGGCGACATTGCCAATCAGAGGTATGCTTCTAGGTTGCTTTTTCTCATAGAGCGGATGAATATCTGTAAGTAGCTTTATATGCCAATGCTAATGCACGTGACGCATGCCCCATTCAATGCAATGGACCTCCTGATTTGAAGTACATGCAGATTTGCAATCGCCGCACGCTGGTTGCCATTGCGATGCTGCATGGTAGTGCAAAATACCAGCAGGCAGCTTGTGCTGCACGTTAGAGGTGTTGAGAGGTTGCTGACTGCTCAGCTTGCGTATGGTGTGTTCTCATGACAATCAAGACTGCATGTGTCACTCCAACTGTTGACGCTGTCTCATGGTCACGGTCATGCGCCATGTCCCGTTGCCTACTTTGCAGGCTTGTGTGCAGCAGACACGTCCAACCCACTGACAACATCCATCATGGAGCAAATGCTGGCGAGTTTGGAGAAGGAGAACTTCACAGTGGCACAAGTGCGTCTAGGCAATCTGGAAGCTCTCACTGCTGTTCAAAGGCATGCATGCGTTTTTGTTCCAGTGGGATGTCTGCAGATTTCAGCCCGATAGGATGTATCTGCACGGCATGTAGCGCAGTGGCAGGCGAATGAGTCCTGACCATGACCAAGTGACCTCATGATGCCACACTGCAAAGTATGAAGCTGCAGTTGCTATCAGATCCAGTGCTGCGAGCATGGTTGTGAAAAAAAACGCTCGAGGAATGGTCCCCCTGATTGCGTGCTGACAAGCTGCCTGCACGCGTACTGTCTTCTGCCCTTTCGATGCGCTACAGAACTGGGACCTGTACACCGAGGGCCTCAAGGTACAGCACCACCTCGCAGACGCTCGTGCCAGTGCCGCCGCCGCCACCGCGACCGTCACACAGGCGCTGTCCGCCAACGCTGCCGCCATCAGCAGCAGCAACAACAATCGCAACAGCGCCATGAGCGGCCGCAGCAGCAGCAGATCTCGCAGAGCGGCGCCGCTGCCGCCGCCGCACATGGCCATGCGCAACAGCCGCACTGCGCGCGCGCACAGCAGCAGCCGCGATACCCCTACAGCAGCAGCAGACTCCCCCTCCCCCGAGCGACGACCAACGCGCAGCAGCAGGGGCCTCGCGGCGCCCCTGGGCTCACGAGCGACGACGCCTATTGCGCATGGCGCGGCGCGGGGCCTCATGCGCCGCAGCGGCGGCGGCAGCAGCGGCGGCGCAGGCCACAGCAGCAGCGGCGGCGGCGGCGGCGCTGCGGCAGGCAACGGTGGAGGTGGTGGCAGCGGCGGCAGTGCAAGTGTCGTGAAGGACGTGGCGGGTGGTGGCGTGGACGGAGATGGCAATGAGGGGAAGGGGGATGGAGGGGGTCCTGCATCTGCTGAGCCGCTGCAAGGGGTTGTTCATGTGGCCGATGCTGCAGCGGGCGCTAGGAGAAGCGACAGCGACGACGAACGTGACCCTGCTGGACAGGTGAGGTCTGCATACATGTGGAGTTTGAATCACTGTAGGCAGGATTATTAGTGTTGCCATCGTCAAAGGCTTACGCCTCAATATGCCGCGAGCACCTGTGTGCTGACGGTGTGTGTGGTTGGCAATGCCTGCTGAAGGGCGCGCTATGACCTTTGTATGCATGTCAAAGCAGTTGTGCAAGTGTAGTTTCATTAAGATACAGCAGGGGCAGGGGTAGAGCTTCTATTTTGCATTATTAGGCTGCATTGCTGATCTGCATACGAGATGCCTTTCAAGTCACCATACACACACACCGCCCCCCGCATCTCATCACTTCGGGTTCGCACGCTGTCCCGACTGTTCTTGCAACAGCTGTACCTTGATGTCATTACGCCGGAGCGGGCGCAGCAACTGCTGCTGCCTCACATTAGCGGTGCCTTCCACAGCGGTCAGGGCGGCGGCGGCAGCTGCAACAGCGCTGTGACTGAGCTTGTGTCGCAGGTGAGAGGCCCTCTTTACACTTGAGGCAAACGTTGAGCACTGATGAATGCATTTCGATCTGCTGGAACCAAAGGTAAAGGTTGTAGTAAGCATGTCTATGAGTTGCCAGAGCACAGAGGAGAATCTGGATGGTGTTTGCTACCATCACATAAAATCCTGCAGAAAGAACTTGCTGCTGAAGTTTTGACGCGTCTGTTCAGCTTCAAAGCTCAAGTTCATAACTTCATGATACATTTGAAGTTGCAAAGTCAGCACTTTGCCTGATGCCATTTGCCTGTCACATGCCCACAATTTTCACTGAGCCAGGCACATTGAGGGATTTGAGGAGGATGAGGTCGTTGCGGCGTCCTGGAACTACATGGATCATGTTGTGAATATGCACCATGCGTGTATGCTGCAAAGCACATGATTGTTACTGGTCCAAGTGAGCCTGTTCTACGTGCACACACAACGACACCTTACATTACCTCAAATGAGCAGAATGGACAGCTTGGTGAAGCGATGCTGGCTGTGCAGACCCCAATCCCATTTACGCCGAACTGGCCTCAATGCTTTACTGAGCCCACACACCTCATTACGGACCCTGACTGCTGTTTGCAGGTTTACCAGTACTGGGTAGCCAAGCGGCGCGCCCTCCTTGGGCCCCTTCTGCGCTGCTACGACCACTTCCCACTGCTCGAGAACTGGCAACGCGTGGGTCATAGCGCCTTTACGCCTTGCAATTGGTCCGCGGCTGCCATTGGACCAGCTGTGTCGGAGCCAGCCAATGAAACAACGGCAGCCGCTGCAGTGGCGGGAACAGAGGCAGGGGGGGGCGAGCAGAGGGTACTGCGCAACGAAGAGGGGGGAGGGGGGGAGCAGCAGGAGCTGACTGCGGAGGTGCAGGAGAGGCTGCGGGTGTACCGCGACATGCGGCGGCTCAGACAGGTGAGCACGATTTTTTGGGGCAGCAGCGCCTCATGCCATTGTCGCGTTACCACTTTCACACACTGTGCCGCCAGCCGCTGACAGTAGCCTTGCGATGGGTCAGGCACCGCATGTGATGCGAGTGGTGGTGCACTTCGTGTGGCAGTGATGCTCACCGCATGTTGCACACCCAAACTATCATCATGTCCGCATTGCCTGCGGTTCAGTCACGGCACAGGACCATTTCACAGACATGCGTTTAACTGCATGTGACTGCATGTTATCCAGGAGCTGGACAGGGTGCGGTTGGTGGCGGACCTAGCGCGGCGGCGGGAGAAGCTGAAGCGCGACAGGTGCCGCACCAGCGCCGCCTGGTGGACTGCGCTGATCACTGCTGCGGGCGAGTGTGATGCTCAGGTGGGCGCGCGCACCGCCCTGAAGTTGTAGTTCATAGCAAGGTGTTCGTTGTTCTGGGTATACATGGGCTGTTGTAAACACTCAATAGAGGTGGCCTTTGATAAGCTGTTGCCTTTTGGATGCTACCCTGTGGCTGGTCAGAGCCAGCGAATATGAATGTTAGATGTATACTGACAGCGGAGATGTCCATAGGACCATCATTCACCACAAGTCACCACATTGCACATGCAGCACAGCTTGCTCAGGAGTCATGATGTTGCGAAAAGGCATACATCTGTTCTTGCTGATCAGGAGCATGCATGTCTTACCCGTGCGCGTGAGCACTTGCAAGTGGAAATAATTGAGCCTGTGCAATTGCTAGAGAACAAGTATCAAGCCAAGGTCATCCGCCCCATCAAGGCTACACATCCCGGATCCAGATGTTGAAAACTGGTACTTTTGCGGTGAATGACCCGGTGCTCACACTGAGAAGAACAGGCAGGTCATATGGCATTCGGTAACAGGCAGCCTTGCTCACATGCATGACGTGCACATTGCTCATTGTCATGCAATGCGCTGAGCACTGCAGGACTCGCGTGGACAGGACACGCTACGCCGCATCGCTAGCATTGTGGCAGCAGCGCCCCAAACGGACAGGCAGTTTGCATGCGGCGGCGTGGAGCCAAATGCGCCGTTGCAGCAGCAACAGCAGCAGCAAAGGCAGCCGAAGCAGGAAAAAGCTGAGCCCGTCCCTGTCACTAAACCTCAGGTATGCGCAACATACTGCTCGACCATTGTCATATACTAGTGCACAATCACTCGATGCATTGCCTGCTGTGGTTTCATGTATGGTCGTGAGGGAGACCTTTGTACTTCCTCCGTTTCAATTTATTAGACAGTTGACTTTCAAATGCAAATATGAGGTCAAAAAGAGCTACAGTGACATACACTCCTGTTATATGAATGGAAGAGAACTCCAAGGCCTTTCACATGCACCAATCAGTGTTGAAAACGGTCCACATCTCGAAATGTTGTCACTTTCCCACTACGAGGGTTAGGGTTTCGGCTCGCGGAAAAAAACGGCAAAACTGCAAGTTTGAACTTGCGCGAGTTTGAACTCAGACGACATGCAGCGCCACACGCGCTATGGGCCACTAGAGCGATGGCAGCCTTAAGTAGAAATGCGTTATAACAGTACAGCTAGCGTTTGTGAAGCGCACTGGCGACAGGCCACCTCGTGGTGCGTGATCAGCGGTGGCAAACGAGCACGATGTGTTTCCCAGGATCTGTGCCAGAATACAGAGGATGCGCGCGCTATCTGCCAAGCTGGCGGTGCTGGTGAGCTGTGCTGCACCTTCATATGCAGCTGCAAGGCTGGCAAGCCTCCAACCATCGCTGGCACCACGCTGGAGGCGGTGTCGGGTGTGTCTGTGAACAGCGCTAAATCTGCCGTGTTTTGGCTCACGCGGTCTACGTCGAATGCAGCACCTTGTATCGCTGAGCCAAGCTCAATACTCGCAGTCATTTGGTCAGATGCACAAAGGCCATGCTTTCTGACCAGCACATGCTCCACAGGGTGTGGTGTGCACCCCCAGCAGGGTGAGAGCTGTAGAGACGATGACAGCACCGCAGCGTGCACTTCAACATGAAGTAGCGTTTCGTTGTCAAAATGGCCAGAATGGCCACATTCCGTGTTGTGAAGTTGTACTGGGTGGCAATGGGCACCCCAGCATCAAATGCAACACGATACACCACAATAGTGTCGTGATTTGGTGTGCCTTGCATGCTCCAGGCTGCGCACGCACACAACAGCTCTAAAACGGCTTCAACTGGTAGGCCATAAAAAGAGCCCCCTATGGTAATTCTGGTCATCTACAACCTCATTTTGGAGCACAGTGGGGTTCACAAACACAAACTGTACCACGATGGGGTGCACAACCGGCAATACGCGGGCATACTGCAGTGAAACGCGTCCGCTAACGTACATTTGTGCGTGCAACAGCGTTTTGGAGGTCTAAACGCGCGCGCGCGCGACTTGTTCATATCTGCTCATGGTAAGTTCACTGTCATCTGTATTGCCCTATTTCTGGAATGCTGATCACTTTTACTGAAGGGACTTTTTTGGTGTGCGCGGCCGTCTTTGCCCTTGAAATTGCATTTCAATGTCAACTGTCTAATAAATTGAAACGGAGGAAGTATGAATAATTGTGATGGTTTTCTATTGTAGGGATGGTGGACTGCCAGCTTGTAATGTGGCGGCAACATGATTTATTGTCTACTGTAGCATCTTGTAGTGCAGTTGCGCTACATCAAGAAGTTTCAAATGTGCCCTGTGTGCTGTCAGTTGCTCGAATGGCCTCTGAACGCTCACCTACCACCCCACCGTGCAGCTGCTGCACACATCGCACCCAGTGCCTTGCCATCTGCTGTCACGTGTACTGCCGCAGATTTATGAGCATGACGCACTCACAGCATGCGGCCCTCCCTTAATTGTGTCATGCGCATGCGCAGCCGCAGCAGCAGTCGCACAAGCGCGCGCCCGCTGCGCCGCCGCCGCCGCAGCAGTCGCGTAAGCGCGCTGCCGCGCCCCTGCCGCGTGAGCCTCCGCCAAAGCTCCCGGAGGGATGCACAGAGGCGCAGGCGGTGAAGCTGCTCAAGGGGACAAACTGGGAGGTGGAATGGCGAAGGGGGGGGTCAGGGGGGCGTCACATGGCGGTAGTGAGGAAGAACAGCGCGCCCGCGGCGGCCGTGCAGCCACAGCCCACGCATCACAGGTATGCTTCATATGTTATACGTCACAACACCATACTTTTTTTCTGCGGAATGGTCTGATTGGGCGTTAGTCAGGCGTCAAAGAGGTGCCTCACCATGAGCTATGATCAACTTGGATCGTTCTTCGAGCGCTAGTGACAGTTGCAGCTGAGCTGATCAAGAACTGCAGATACGATTTCAGTGGGTGGTGCTGTCTGACACGTTTTCCAATCCTCAGCGTAGTGGCAAAGGCGTGGGTTTGGCAATCTACGATGCTACTGCTGTATTGCTTAGGGGTGCAGCAGTGGGCACAACTTCAAGATATGTCCCTGATTATACTGTGGCAACTGCCAGTTGCCATCATCAAGTATACTTAGATAAGCACATGCACATTAGGCTGCTTGCATTTGGCACCAAATTTGAACCAAGTGTGGATTGCGCTTGTGACCACTTGTATGCCATCATCTGACGCATCTGCTAGCCTGAGCTCCCCCCTGAACGGTGACCGTTGGTCAAGGTATCTCGCGATGTATGCGCGCAGAGTAGGCTGTCATGCTACTCCTCCCCTGTTTCTTGACTCGACCTTAAAAGTGCACATGCGTGCTGCATGTTTTGCTATTTCAGGTGCTGATTGACTTTTAAAGTCACTTAACTTATGCTTCATCTCATATACTAGCCCTTCTCACGCATGCCATAATGATTGCAGGCGTGCTCCGGTGAGCATGAAGGCCTTCAACATGTGGACACCGGAGGAGGACGCTCTGCTGCTGCGTGGTGTTGCCGCGCACGGCCATGGGCACTGGGCGGACGTACGTGAGTCCACCGGCCTGCAGAGGAACAGTGCTCAGGTATGCAACGCGACACAGGAAATGGCGCGTCAAACTTTGGTTTTAGGATCAGCCGGGGGTACATCAATTGCAGGTTAGGTGATTTGGACAAGGAGGCAGATTGTGCTGGTGGTGAATGGCAAACCTCATGCGTGTATGAACATGATATCTCACATCCCAAATGATGCATGTGCTGCGTTCCCCTGTGCTGCATTCTTGACTAGGCAATCGCATCGCCGAGTACGCAACTTTGATTGCCTTTGATGTATGAAGAACCTGCAATGCGCCATTTGACGATGCAAGTTCAATTTGCCATTGCAAAGCAGGATGTGATGAAAGCTGTGGGCGCTGCCTGCTTTCCAAGGCGGATGGAGGCGATAGGTCTGGCATTCTATGCTGCTGCTTGCCCAAAACAGCCAGTGTTTGTGGATTGAGAGCTGATACAAATCTCACACATGCCATACATGCATGTACAGGCGGGGACTGCATCGAACGGGTACGAACAGGGATTGATTGTCTGACGTTGCCGACACACGTGTAAATGCTTGTTGACGCTACTTTGTCAGCACCACCGGTGGCAATGTCAAGGCAGAGCGGCACCAATGACACGTGCTGATTTTATTCGCTGCCCAGTCAGTCAGAAGAATCTCCAGCTTGCTGAATCTCTTTGCGCTGCATGCACCTCTTGCTGTTTGCCCATGCTGTGCAGATGAACCAGCGCTTTGCGCGGCTGCTCCGCAACAGCAATCTGGAAGCCCAGAAGGCTCTGATGGCACGGCCGCCGCGTTCTGTTGACTCCTCCATTGCACGACACATGACTGGCAGCAGTGCAAATGGCGCGGGCAGCAGCAGCGGCACCAGCAAGAAATCGCGTAATGGGGACAGTGGCGGCGCTGGCGATAAGAGCAGCGATGGCGGTGGTGGCAGCAGAAAGCGCAAAGGCGGCAGCGGCGGCGCTGCGGAGCAGGGTAGCAGCAACAGCAGCAGCAGTGGCGCTGATGCCGGCAGCGCGAGAGCAAAAGTGCCCAAAATTGGCAACACAAGCGCTGGCAGCCCTGTACGCAAAGGGAGCGTTGTCGCGCGTGGCGCTAGCGTTACTAATGCGGGCGGCAGCACCAGGGCAAGCAAGCACGCCAGCGGCAGTGACAGCCGGGCGCCCAGCACCGGCAACGCTGCAAGCGCGCGAAAACCCGCCATTCGCAAAGGCGGCGACGGCACTGGCGTCAGCGGCAGCCGTTCTGGCAGTAAGGGGGGCACGGGACCTGCCGGAGCGCTGCGCAACAGCAACAGCGCCGACAGCAGGGCCGCCCTGCGCAGGGCGGATGCGCTGGCAAGACGGGCAGGGAAGGGGCGGCGGCGCGTGTAATTGAGACCTCAGTTGGCGCGCGAGTCCGGCGCAACAGCCCTAACCGGCAATGACGGCATGCGCCATCGTGCATCTGTTGGGGCGTGGCTACTTGCACGCTTGCATGTACATGGCTGTTTGTTTCGACCAAGGGGTTGAGGGGGGACCGCAGGGTCTGGGGGGGTTCAAGGGCGGGTTTCTGGGTGGCAATGGTGCGGAGTGACAGGTGTTTTATATGCGGCAACCTATGCCTTCGGTAGCCAAGGTGACCATATTTGGTACTCTGCATATTGCACAGACTGACGGGTAGCTGCTTCTTGAGGGCAGTGGCATCTTGATGGCAACTGGGGCTCGCATGTTCGCTCGGTTTGTGTGTGTAAATGCGGATGTCTTACGCAAGTGGCATGCGCCCATGTGAAGGTACAGTAATGTGATAGACGGGGTGACACTGATGCGCGCCATGAGACATCCATATGCCGCAATCACAACGACCACGCACAGTGCAATCATGCGTGTAATACAGCCATGACACGTGCCGATCTAATGGATGCTTAAAGTGTTGCATGGTCTCACGTCCTGTTGATCACAGACTGCACTGAATTCGCCAGCACCGATGCTGCACTGTTGGTATGGCTGCCATGTGAAATTGCATTGTGGAGCATTTGCTTCACTTGTGGTTGCAGCTCGCTTGGCCAGAGATTGATTGAAGGCTCTCAACATATAAAACGGCTGGCTGATTTGTGTGTGTCTATGCTCCATACACTGACCATTCAGAATTAACAATACCGTCCACCACCAGCTCAAAGCCCCCAACTCCAACTGCAGCATGTAAGTAGAAGTAGATGATTCGCTCAAGGCTGGCAGCACCTAGGCTACACGCCTGCTTTTTGCACAGGCCATGCCATTGCTGTCTGCATTTGGCCTTCATGGTGCATGGCCACTAAGATGTGCAAACAACTGAGAGCGTGTTGAAGTGTTGTAATAAATACATAGCTCGCTCATTTTTCAGTGACACGCGGGGATCGATTACTAGCACCAGCTGCCAGGCGCAATCGTTGTGCCCGAAAGCTTTGGCTCATGGACGAATTGAGGCACACAGAGAGCTTGCAACAGGAGTGGTGTCAACGGCTTGTGCTTCCAATTTTGACCGGCATCTGCAATGCACAACCTTGTCAGGTATTGACATCATAAGTCTCTTGCATGCTTGAATGCGTCAATAGCGCCCCCTTGTGCGGAACACCATGGGCACATAACATACATCTGCATTTGATTTGAACATTTGCGCTTTTCTACTCCGCACGTATATTAATCAGCTGCAATGGCTTTTCAACAAAAGGTGCAATGAGAAATTGATTGGGTAAGAGTCCAATGCACCCTCATTTGTGATGCATGCAGTGCCCACCCAAGTCGATCCCTTCGGTGAATTCCTTTAATCGATCGATCTGCCAAAAAAAAACATGCCTGAAGGGGTAACTTCATGCCGTAGCTTCATTTGTTGGGGGCATGGCTGCTGACTACACAATGAGCGAGAGGAGACACCAATGACCAACAGGCAGCAAAAACAAGAAGTCATGGCTCGTGCCTTCAAATCTGAGAGAAAATTGTTGAGGACTCCTCGTCCACGCCCCTTCGTCATTCATTTCTGTGTACATCAGAGATCCACCCTGCACTTGCACTAGGCTTGAATGCTGAGCAGTGTTTGAATACCAATGTGAGTGCTCCAGTTTGTGCATACCCCCCGCCCCCCCCTTTCTGCTGCAGACACATCCACCACCGTCGATTTGCTGTGACACCACACATGTGGTTGCGCCAGTTTGTGTATACCCCCCCCCCCCTTTCTGCTTTGGACACATCCACCACCGCCGACTTGCTGTGAGTATCGCACAGCTAAGGACAGGACTAATTATCTTTTTTCCTAGGGCGTTTCGGTGCCAAAAGTTTCCGTTGCCATCAAAACTTGGCTTCTATTTGCCTTGCGCTTCATCCTCTTCCTGCTGCTGCTCCTGCTGCTGCTGCTGCTCCTGCTGCTCCTCCGCATCCTCCGCGTCCTCCTCCTCCTGCTGCTGCAGCAGCTGCTGCAGCAGCTGCTGCTGCCGCAGCCTGTAGCGCTCCGCGTACATGAACCTCATGGCGCCGCGCCGATCGGGGGTGGTGCCGGCTTCGGGAGGGCGAAGCATGGCCAGCAGCTCCTCTGCGCGTGAATGAGAAGCAGTGTTGCCACCGCCAGCGTGGGCACCGCCACTGTCGCCGTTGCCGCCGTCATCAGTGTTGGCATTGTCTCCGTGCGCGCCAGGTCCGCTACTGCTGTTGCTGCGACCGTTGCCGTCGTCTACATCGTCGTCGCCGGTGCCGCCGTGGGCGCCATCATCTGCGCCTTCGCTTCGATCATCGCTGTCGTAGGCGTTGACTCAAAGTAGCTCAGGTGCTGACGTAGCGTGCGGTCGAGCAAGCGGCGACTCCGACCCCCTGCTGGGCATGAAGTCCGACAGGGCATCTGCATCTTGAGTTGTAGGCTGTGCCAGCAGGCCCTCGTGCGGCTGCAGTGGAAAGCTGGCCAGCCATGCCGAACGTTTCGGGGCCCCTGCACCAACAGGGGTGACCCACTGGGCACCGGCGTCGAATGCGTCTCCATTCCCGGCGCCGGCGGCGGCGGCGACAGACAGGAGGGGCAAAGGCGGCTGCACAATTCTATCCTGTGGTTAAAGAGGGGAAGCGTGGGGCATAAAGCGCCCAAAAATCAGCAATGCAGAGGCGCAGCATTTGCAATGGCTGCTTCGCCAGCAATGTACCTTCAAGTGCACATGCAGCATCAATACCAATGGTTTTATCCATGTGATAGTAGTCAGAGCGGCGCCATAGAGGAGATGCAAACACGCCCATTGCTGCTGCCGAACAATGGCAATTATTTGTGAAGTGTACAAACAAAGATATCTAATTAAAGCTTTGCGATCCCCCAAACTGTGGCACAGCTGACACGCAAACTCCAAACAGCACCGTAGCTGTTTTTGTTCGCGTGTGCGCCTCGTGCAAGCACAACGGGCCCAGCTGGCACCAGCAGTGCTTGTAGCGCGCTTGCCAAAATTGCACCACTGCAATGGACAATGCTTTCTCTGCAGACCCATCAACTCAGAAGTCAGCCAATGTGCTTTATGTGTCAGCCCTAATCCTAGCCCTAATCCTAACACTGAAGTTGATGACGCTCAGCAAGATGCGTGCCATGAGATGGTGAGTGACAACTCCTGCTGTACTAGTCAGATCTTGTTGCAGCAGCGACGCGTCTGCTTCTTATAGCACATCACTGTTCAGTATGTCAAGTCATCAGCTTTAATCGTCCGGCATTGCAATAAAAATGACCTCAGCACAGCATATTGCATTGAGCATGATCATTGAGCAGTCTGCAAAAGCGCTTTTGGGTCGCAGAGATTGAAGTAGTTAACTCCCATGGACCATGGTTCCTGTCAGTCACATACTTCTATGATTATTCCGTCAATACAGTACCTGCACAAGTGCATTTTGGCAAACAGGAACCTCAACATTGAAGTATGCAATCCAAACGCGCTCGGCCAGCCCTTACTTCATGAGGTGCACTTACCAAAAACTGGCAGCACCCCTGAATGTGGGCGGCATCTATGCCAGCACACCTTTGTGCACCGGGTCTAAATGTGCTACTGTAAGCCACCGAGGTGGTCCTTTACGATTGTCACAAACAAAACTGCAGTCAACGCATAATGCTTGCTTGTTGCTACTTGTGCCACCATTGCCAGTTGTGTTTCAATGGCTTGACTTACCTCTGCGGGTACCTCATCAGCTTCATCGTTGTCAACAGACGGGTGGGATGCAGGCATCTTGCCACTGGCATCACGTTCAGAAGATGGCTGATCCTGTGTCGCTGCCAGTGACCTTCCAAGAGGAGGCGGCACAAGGATTTCCCCGGGTTCGGGCAGCGGCATGCTGCTGTCGGGGACAAAACGCAGGCAAAAAACAGCGGGGACCGCTCTCATTAGCAGGGTAAGCAGCTTACCGTAAGCTTGCATGCGCCAAAGTAATTAATATGTGGCATGCTGCGCAGATAGCATACCCATGTTTAATGAGACGGTGGTTGAATCAAGGACAAGGGCGTCGCAGCTGAATTGCTGGTGTGTATTGCCAGCTGCACGACTCCCATGTTGCGACGACACTCGCATCATCTGTGGGCACTGCTTTGTGTGAAACACAGGTTGATGCTAGCCGTACTCAGCACTCAGCCGTTGATTCATGACAAACGTCACGGTCAAGGTTATCTTACTGTCAGCGACGCGTATACTTTGTGTGCACGCTCAAGCATGCTGCACTGCAGCTGCGGCTGCAGTGCTATGTACACATCAACTAGGAATGTACTGCAATCTCATGATGTTCACAGATGACCGTCGTACGTGCATGACGTCGAAGCAGAGAGCAATTGGTGGATATCACGACAAAGCTGATAGTCGGTGCAATACCAAGCGCTCTCTGAGATAGACGAGATCCATGTCCCGCCAAGCAGCGCTCTTACATTGTGACCCCCTATTGGACACGATTGCATCGCGCAAGTGATAGATCAGCAAGCATGATTTGGTGTGCATGACACGCATGACTTTCTGCTTTGCGAGGCATAATAAAACATGTTCTGCATATGCAGAGTGTCGCATAGGCGCATGCAATTCTCAACATACCATAAAAGCCTCAGGCATTGCTTCAGGCGCGATGTGTGTACTACAGTAGCACATCTTACAACGCACCGCACATGTTGTTGTGAGAAGTGGAGGACACTCATGTCAATCAGTTACTTCCTCAGTCAGGAAGTTCTGTGATTAATTAAGACTCGCCTGCGCTGCTGCTGGCGCTGCCGCTGCTGCTGGTGGATTCTGATGACCGCCTCGTCCTCGGAAGCGCCCTGGTGAGAACTTGACGCCTGGCTGCTCGCATCACCCTTGAGCTTGATGCTGCTGGTGCTATCGCCATTGCCGCCATCATCTACGTTGCCGGTGCCACTCATTGCAGCTGCGGGCCCAATCGCGCCTGGGCTTGCCAACAGGTCATCGCTCTCACCCGCATTGTGCGCATCCGCAGTCTTGAATCCGCGCCCGAGCCATATAGCTTGTATGCTGCCGTTCCAGAGATCCAACTGCGCAGACAAAGGAAGCAGAACGCTGTGAGAGTTCTGCATGAGCAAAAGAGTTTTGCATGAAGTGCAAATAGGTTTTCAAGAAGTGCAAAAGAGGTTCACATGACGTGCGAAACATGGACTACTGAGAAAGAAATGTTTCTCGATGAACAAGTTTGATCACCAAATGACACATTATTTCGAATCTACTCCGGTTTGCCTGCGGCACATGCAGGTTTGCTCAACAATGAGCACGATATTGATGTGCGTGTTCTCATGGTATTTGTGTTGGTCCTGGCGAGTTGAACGATAGAAGCTTCAAGGGCCGCTCTGTGCGTGGTTTGTAACCGGCCTTCATTGCCATCAGTCATGTATCAGTACCAAATCTCACTCACTCAACTGCCACAAGTTTCTGCTCATGGATAGAACTCTTGCTTCGTGAACCCTCCAGGTGCAGGAGCTGTGCGGGAAGAAAAAGTGGTGACTTGCCTGTTTGTCGATGCCTGCCACGAAGCCAAGCTTTGCCCAAAAGCGCCGAGGGTCAAAGCTCATCTTCAGTATGTTGCACACCTCCTCTGGCGCTCCTGATCGGCGCAGTCGCTGGTCCGTCTGCCTCTGCTTCAAGTCACCGTCGACGATGGTCATCGCCAGCGTGTTGCGCATGGTGCAGTTCCGAAATCTTGTGTGTGCGACGGTGAAGTAGGTGAATTTGGGCGTGGAGTTCCGGTCAAATGCTGCTGACGATTGCTGATCCAGCCGCACCAGCACCAACTGACTGTCGCTGCCTTCCAGTGAGCGCCCTTCGTCTACGGAGAAGGGCGCAAGCATCGCAGCCAGGCCTGAAAAATCTGGATTCTCGGCCTGGTCTAACTTTTGCGCCGCACGCACGCCATTCTTCAGCGATTGCGGGGTCAGTCTCATGTCGCAGACCACTGCTCGTCGAGTGGCTTGCCTTGCGTGGTGTTTGTTGCTTGCTTTCCGTGTGAGTTGAAAAAAAAAAATTCAAAGCTCAAGTGCAACCGGGGCAGAGAGAGCAAGGAAAGGATTGGTTCATTTTCTGTTCTTCATTCAGTTCATGAATTCATCCCGAGGAAAGGGGCCGGATAGAGTTCGGGTTCGCGTAAAATAACTACTGTATGTACACGATTTGAGAGCAAAGCGAAAGCATAGGCCGTGCGGTGGCGTGCGTGCGGCTGCGTGCTGAATGTGACGAGGCGTCACCCTTGGCGAGGTGATGCGCGCCGCTTGCGCGACTGGCTTGCCGCCTTCAAGGCCCCATTGTCACACGCAAACTAGGGAGAGTTGCATGCTGAGGTGCTGGTTGGGGTTGCTTTTCTTGCAGAGATGTGGGAAAGGTGTCGGTGGGTGAGCCTGCCTCACTGGGAGCTGCCGAGCTTCTGGTCGCCTTTTGTTCCAAGATGAGAGACTGCTGTCTACACTGCCGGTGCAACAGCGTTTTAGATCAGCCGCCGTCTGGCGTGCTTTCACCTATGTGTCAAGTACCGCGGTGCGACGCTTTTGCATCTCAGAAGACTCCTCCTTCTACGCAATGCGGAAGTGACGTCCGCGAAGTACACCAGAGGTCCCTTCGTCGTGCACATCAGAGGCCCCCCTTCCTCTACGCGAGTGCGCGGAATGAATCCCGGGCAAGGCGCACGATACATTAACCAACCTTAAAGGTCAAGGACTATGGCAATTGAGATCTGTTGCGTCAACTTCTATTGTCGAGCGCGGTTGGAAAATGCCACATCAACGCTTGTGGCTCCATCATTGGCGTCGTCTCTGTTGGAGTCTAGCTATGAGGGGCGTCCAAACGGGACCCTTAAATCCCCCGGCTTGAGCGTTTGCGGATCTCGCAGGCATCCCCTGGCCCAGAGTCTACTTCTCTGGGCAAAGCCAGGTCCCGCATGCACCAGCGTGCGGACCGCCGGCAGTAAGCTGATTCGGCGGGTTCTCAAGTGTCTGGTCTTTCACCTAGTTGGTCATATGCATCTGGTTTGTAGGCCTCACCAGTACAAGTGGGAAAACATCAGCGCTTGTCGTCGCCAACAATGCGCAATAATGGCCTTGCTCATGTGGATTTGCTCTCCTGTGCCCCCTTCTGCCCCCTTCCCCCCCCCCCTTGACTGAGAGGGGGGGGGGGGGCTGCATGGTTTGTGTGTGTTGCAGATGCTTTTTGCTTGGCGAACATGGCGCGGATCAATTGGGCTATTGGTGCTCCACAATTGTAACGAGCAAGGTGAGAATTGGTGCAACGAGAAGCTGAGGAATGCTGCAGTTTGTGCCACACTGTACTCACTCTCAACATTGACTTAGTTACAGGCCAGCAATCTGTGCTCCTCATCAGAGGTTCCGTCCTCTACAGAAGTGCATCGGAGGCCATCTTTTTCTAGCACGTGAGAGGTCCCCTTCCTCTGTGCACATCAGAGGCCCCCCTTCCTTTACAAGAATGCACTCAATCTCAGGCAAGATGCGCACTACAATAACCCCACGAGGTCAAGGATTGTGGCAATCGAGGACTGCTACGTCAATTTCTATCGACGAGCGCGGTTGAAAATGCCACATTAACGCTTATGGCTCCAGCTTTGGCCAAGGTTTTCTGTTGGAGTCTAGCCATGAGGGGCGTCTACACACAGGACTCCCAATCCCCCGGCTTGAGCGTTTGTGGATCTCAGAGGCAACCCCTGGCCTAGAGTCTGCTTCTCTGGGCAAAGCCAGGCCCCGCATGCACCAGCGTGCGGACCGCCCGCAGTAAGTCGGTGTGGCGGTTCTCGGGAGTCTGGTTCTTCACCTAGTTGGTTATGTGCATCTGATTTGCAGGCCTCACCAGTACAAGTGGCTGGAAACACCATGTCTTGATGTCTCCAGTATCGGGCGACAATGGCCTTCTCTAATTTTTATTTGCTCTCTTGTATCCCCTGCCGCCCCTCGCCCCCCTCTTGACTGAGAGGGGGGGGGGGGGGGGGTGCAGGGCGTGCGTGCGCCGCAGGTGCATTTGGCGCTTGGGGAACATGACACGAATCACCTGGAGTTTCCATGCTCAACAACTGTAACGAGCAAGGTGAGAAATGGTGCAATCAGAAGCTGAGGAATGCTGTGCCCACTGAAACTGTAGTATGAACGTTGACTTAGTGACAGGCCAGCAACTTGTGCTCCTTGTCAAAGGTCCTCTATAGTAGTACATCAGAGGCCACGATATTCTGGCATATGAGAGGTCCCCTTCCTCTGTGCACATCAGAGGCCCCCCTTCCTCTACAACAGTGCACGCAATCCCGGGCAAGATGCACACTACAAAAACCCCACGAGGTCAAGAATTATGGCAATTGAGGACTGCTGCGTCAACTTCTATCGTCGAGCGCGGTTGAAAATGCCACATCAACGCTTATGGCTCCAGCTTTGGCCAAGGTTTTCTGTTGGAGTCTAGCCATGAGGGGCGTCCAAGCACAGGACTTCCAATCCCCCGACTTGAGTGTTTGTGGATCTCAGAGGCGACCCCTGGCCTAGAGTCTACTTCTCTGGGCAAAGCCAGGCCCCGCATGCACCAGCGTGCGGACCGCCCGCAGTAAGTTGGTGTAGCGGTTCTCGGGCGTCTGGTTCTTCACCTAGCTGGTTACGTGCATCTAGTTTGCAGGCCTCACCAGTACAAGTGGGAAAACATCAGCGCTTGTCGTTGCCAAGAATGCGCGACAATGGCCTTCGCTAATGTTGATTTGCTCTCCTGTGCCCCCTTCCGCCCCCTCGCCCCCCCTTGACTGAGAGAGGGGGGGGGGGGCTGCACGGTTTGTGTGTGTTGCAGATGCTTTTTGCGCTTGGCGAACATGGCACGGATCAATTGGGCTGTTGAAGCTCCACAACTGTAACGAGCAACGTGCGAAAATGGTGCAATGAGAAGCTGAGGAGTGCTGCACTTTGTGCCACACTGTGCTGTCAACATTGACTTAGTGACAGGCCAGCAACTTTGTGCTTCTCATCAGAGGTTCCGTCCTCTACAGGAATACATCAGAGGCCACAATTTTCTGGCATGTGAGAGGTCCCCTTCCTCTGTGCACATTAGAGGCGCCCCTTTCTCTACTAGAGTGCACGCCATCCCATGCAGGATGCGCAATAATCAACCTTAGAGGTCAAGGTCTATGGCAATTGAGAACTGCTGCGTCAACTTCTAATGTTGAGCGCGGTTGAAAATGCCACATCAACGCTTGTGTGGCTCCATCATTGGCGTCGTCTCTGTTGGAGCTTAGCCACGAGGCGCGTCCAAACAGGACCCTTAAATCCCCCGGCCTGAGCGTTTGTGGATCTCACAGGCAACCCCTGGCCCAGAGCTTACTTCTCTGGGCAAAGGCAGGTCCCGCATGCACCAGCGTGCGGACCGCCGACAGTAAGTTGATTTAGCGGTTTCAATTGGCTGGGGCCTTCACGTGGTTGGTTATGTGCATCTTTTTTGTAGGTCTTGCCAGTACAAGTAGCTGGAAGCACCGGCGCTTGTTGTTGTTGTTGTCAGGCATGTGTGGTAATGGTCTTCGCTCATGTTTGCATGCTATCTTGCGCCCCCCGCCGCCCCTCGCCCCCCTCTTGACTGAGGGGGGGGGGGGGGGCTGCAGGGTGTGCGTGCGTTGCAGGCGCATGTGGCGCTGGCAAACATGACACGAATCAACTGGAGTTTTCATACGCAACAACTATAACGAGCAAGGTGAGAATTGGTGCAACGAGAAGCTGAGGAATGCTGCAGTTTGTGCCACACTGTACTTACTCTCAACATTGACGTAGTTACAGGCCAGCAATCTGTGCTCCTCATCAGAGGTTCCGTCCTCTACAGAAGTGCATCGGAGGCCATCTTTTTCTGGCATGTGAGAGGTCCCCTTCCTCTGTGCACATCAGAGGCCCCCCTTCCTTTACAAGAATGCACTCAATCTCGGGCAAGATGCGCACTACAATAACCACTCAATCTCGGGCAAGATGCGCACTACAATAACCCCACGAGGTCAAGGATTGTGGCAATCGAGGACTGCTACGTCAATTTCTATCGTCGAGCGCGGTTGAAAATGCCACATCAACGCTTATGGCTCCAGCTTTGGCCAAGGTTTTCTGTTGGAGTCTAGCCATGAGGGGCGTCTACACACAGGACTTCCAATCCCCCGGCTTGAGCGTTTGTGGATCTCAGAGGCAACCCCTGGCCTAGAGTCTGCTTCTCTGGGCAAAGCCAGGCCCCGCATGCACCAGCGTGCGGACCGCCCGCAGTAAGTCGGTGTGGCGGTTCTCGGGTGTCTGATTCTTCACCTAGTTGGTTATGTGCATCTCGTTCGTAGGCTCGCCAGTACACTTGTCTGCACCACCAGAGCTTTTGCTGCATAAAATGCCTGACAGTGGCGTACGCCTCTTGTGCCCCCCCCCCCCCCCCCCCCCCCCACCCCCCAACATTTGGGGAGTGGGATGCGTGTCGGAGGTGCTGAAGGTGACAAGCGGTGAAGATCCAGTGGCGGGCAGACATGGCACCGCACTAACGTAACTTCAAGCTGCACCTTCGTGCGCGAGGTGAGCAATGCTGCTGTCAGAACGGCGCTAGAAGTTTTGTGTATGACAGGCGGGCTGGTCACCGATTGCAGTTGTGTGTTTGGTGTCCACGCAATTTCGGCAAAGTGTTATCTGTGGTCACCATGAAACAAAATCCCTGGCGATCAACGCGCATACTTTGCTTTCTTACACTTACCTGAAGTACACCCGTGTTTGTTCTGGAGCACACTAATATCATTCCAGTGGCACTGCATCGCATGTTTACGCTTGCGCGCACATCTCGCCAGTACACAGCGAGGGCGTTCCAGTCGCCCGCATTTGGCTTATTCACTTGCTTGACAATGTGCAGTTATTTACATGCTTGACAGCTCCAAATGCAATCACAACAACACAGCACTTGTTGGCTCCCATATGCTCATTTTCTATACGTGTCCTGACGTTTGGTCTCTCTCTGGTCTGCTGGCTGTTTGTGTTCGTGCAGGCATGTGCGCGCTTCACCGTTTCATGGCAGGAGCCTCCCATTCCCCAAAGTAGCGAGCTAGCCGGATTCTTTGGCAGACAAGAGCAGCAGAAACCCTAAAGTGAATGCTTGAGTTTCCAGCCCCCCCGTATGAAGCCCCTTGCTTCTCAGTTCTTTTCCAAGAAGCAAGGTTGAATACTTCAGAAGTTTGACAACCTCTACCAGCACTTCCGTCTGTAGAGTGGCCTGTGTCTATGTGCGGCTTGCCTGCCGCATCACTCAAGTGAATGCTTGAGTTTTCAGCCCCCGTACGAACCCCTTCGCTTCTCAATTTCTTCTCATGAAGCGTGGGTAAATATGACAAGTTTTACTACACTTCCGTCTGCAGAGTGGCCTGTGTTCATATGCTGCATTTCTGCCACATGCCTCCTTGCCCAACATGGTGCATTGCACTTTGCAGACCTTCCTGTTTGTTTGACGGCGCCTGTTACATGTTGGCTCCACAGTTGCTCAAGTACATTATTGCGACTTGCAGCTGATGATGCTGGCGTTTCATGGCCTTGTTGTGTGTGATGTATCTGGAGGGCAGCTGTCTGGAACGTATGCTTCAAGAGTATGTACATTCAAGTGTCGTCAACACAGCTGCACAATGAGCAAGATGCATGCAGTTGCAAGGACTTTCTGCCATCATTATCCCTTGCAAATTAAACATCGCTAGGCCTTTTTCAGTATTTGCAGTGCTTTGCATACTTCGAAGTAGATATATGTACGTGTACACTGGTGAAAGGCATGGCAGCATGGCGACTGTGTGAGGATGGGTAGTCCCAGCCGTGCGAGGCTGCCACATTGCACCTTGCTCTGAGTCCCATACAAGATGAACCTCTATGCTAATGCACTGTTGAATGAGCGTGGCAGGGATCCAACTATTTTGTCAACGCATGAGTAATCCAAGCACGACAATGTTCTGCTACTCAAGCAACCTAACATACCCTGTTGATGCTGTGGCAAGCACCGCTGCTGTGGCGACTGCTTGCGGTTGAAACAGTGTCAAAAACCAACGTGGGCAGCAAACGTTATCAAGCGCAGGATCAGATACAATGTGTCTCATTGAGGGCCATTATGGGTACCGTGTCTCACTGCCATGCCGGACAAGCCACCACACAAGTAACGGGGCTGCGAACTCCAATGTGTTATGATGGGCAACACACAATTCGAAATAGTAGCTCAGGATGCTAAGGCACCCAAGTCGGCATTTGCTACGCGTCATGCACACAATCGTACAGTCATTCCACTAGCTGCACCACATAGCTCCAAACATGCGGCACACGTCTTGACAATATACCACATGATACTATATACTACAAGACTCCAATCCACATCCTGGAGTCATCACGCGGTGTGTAAGGAGGCGACGCCAGCACTGTCAGTGCAACAGCTACTTCAAACATCACTCTGGCCGCACTGGACTCTACTCGCGCGCATGCTAGCTGGTCTGCACAAAGGACAGGCTCCTGTAGTTGCAGCCCGCCTTGGTTGTGCTCACACGCAGTGTCCATGGACCTGCTGGAACCGCCGCAGCGGGTATGGCAGGGCTGTCGCTGTAGTCGCCCCAGTCAATTGTGGCAGCGTGCTGCACTGTCATCGTGAGGAACGGCTGCACGCTGGTGTTTGGCCCCGGGCTCTTGAAGAAGTCCAGCTGCGCATGCATTAGGAAGGGACAGCACGTTACTCATGCAGCCACCGTCAACGCTTGTACCGCTACTACCTGTCTCAGACAAGTGCTAAGCTCACAGCCACGTGCGACTGGGCAGCGCTTTACGGTACATGCTTAGGTTTCCATGAATACTGTTGCGATGTATCAGTAGGTCGCACTCAGGGCACATACAATTTGCACAGCAGGCAGTTGTGTAGCATATACCACGGTGCAAAGCTGCGACGTATGACCAGGGAAGCAGCACGCAACTACGGTACATTGGTTTCTGCATATGCTCAAGTTGCTGTCAAATTAAGCTCACGATGGAGTCAGACGCGCTATCAGGTGCAGAAAACTCAAATGTCCATGTAGTCAGAGAACCTTCTTGAACGCTTCTGAAACGTGTGGCCAGTAGACTCTGTACACGTTCATGCACACAAAAGCAAGCACATACACTGCAACAGCGCCCTGTTCCTGCACGCACATCTCACTCATGTCTGCCGCATCAGACCAAGACTCTAATTAGGGTTGCATAGACACAGCGGATTATGCACCGACCTGAATGGTGCAGCCACCAAGCACCGGCGGGCCTGCCGCGCTGAGGTACGGCACATACTTGCCAGCCTTGAAGGTGGCGAGCGTGTACTGTGTGTATTCTCCCGCAGCGATGAATCCAACATTGCCCCACATGTTCCCAGCCGCATCCACTCCCTGATGCATGCGGCACGCACAGCATCCAGTAGGCGCATTGCAAGAGTTGAGTGTTAGGTTCCTGCATCCACAATGTTGCATGAGATGCGTGTGCGTGCATGGCAAAGTGTCTCACAGTGGCACAGCAAATTCACGGCACTGTCATGGTCAGGCCAGTGTCCACGACTAGCTACCCTGCAGGCAAAAGCATTTACACAAGTCCTTGTGAGCCGTGAACATATTTGGAGTATCATTTGAATGTCATGCAGTGCACGTTCTCACCTCGCCAAGGCGGTAAGTGGTGCTAGCCTTGTTTTGGACGTCAGTGTCGTGGTAGTGAGTGGGATCGTTGGCCGCCTGGCGGAGATACACATGGGCAGACAGAAGTACACATGGGCATGCTGTTAGTGCACGGCCACGGCGCTAGAGGCAGGGCTTGCATGTCAGCGCATAGGTGAGTTGGCGTAGCGGCACGTTGAGTTGTGATTCCTTGTAATCTACTTTGAAGTACTACAACACAAGAGGTGCCTTCCGGAACTCTCTTCTTCTGAAGATTTCCGAAGTTTCAGGCCAATCAATGCAATCCGTCCAATTTCAAACACTACAAGCACAGTGGTTTGCAGTCTGCTTCGATTGCCCATGTGCTGCCATAATAGTGCCTGCAAATGCAGCTTATCTGGCTACCTGTGTATTGGCAGTTGACAGCACACTACCTGTGTGTTGGCAGTTGACAGCACACATGTTTGGTTGCCTGGCACGTTTACTGACAACCACCAGACCGCACTCAGAGTGTCTTAATCAAGTACACCTCAGCATAAAGCTGATTGAAGCATGCGCTGGCCACTGTGCAAAACACACCTCCTGGTACCACTCCTTCTGCGCGCACTCACCCCAGGAACGTAGTCATACTCCGCCAGCAGGATGAAGTACTTGCTCATGCCGGCGTTGTCCACAGTCACGCCCGCCACGGGAGACATCAGGCCGGGGTAAGCTGGCACAATGGCGGCCGGCAGCTGGGTGAACGCCAGGTAGAACACGTTCAGGCCCGCTTTGATGACTGTCATGCGCACGGTGAACGGACCCACGGGCAGAACCACTGATGCGGCGCCGAGCGAGCTCTCGACGGTCGGAGCATCCCAGCCGCCAGTGGCGGCGTGGTTCAGTACGACGGTCTTGAGAGGCGCGGCGTTCGCGTTTGCGCCTGGCTGTGAGAAGAAGTCCAGCTGTGGGGCGAAGTGCAGCGGGAGTTGAAGTTCAAGCTGGTGCAGAAAGAGCACCCCCCATTCAAAGCCCAAACATATGGCCGTGATAACATGCTGCGGCCTTCTGCCAGTGCCCTTGCATCAGAGGAAGTGGTGTGCCCTTCCGTCAAATGAAGTGTGCTGCAGTCGCCAATGCGCATGTGACCCTGCCAAAGCAAAGCCCTGCTTTGCAGCGTCAGGCCGTTTAGTGCATGAAAACTGAGATTCGCAGCTGTGACAGGGTGTGTGCTCTGCAACGCAATTACATTCAGTTTAACTTGAACTCCAGGTCTGCAGGTAGTGCACCTAGGACAATTCCCAAGTCCAGCGAACTCTTCGAGTTGCAGCATGTTCAGGCATGTTTTCATGACCTTGGTTCATACCCGAAATCGGGGCATGTCGGATTAAGCCGCTGCACAATGCCTCAAAATGAGTGCAGTGAACGAAATTCCTGTCACATGCATTCAAACGTCTGATGGCCGGACTTGTATGAGATGGCACCCACCGTTACTGCACCGCCGCCGAGCTCCGTTGGTCCGCATGCAGCCAGCTCAATCTTGTAAGTACCAGCCTTGAAGTTCGCAACGGTGTACTGTGTCCACTCGCCAACCTCCGTCCAGCTGACAATGCCTGCGGTGGCATCGACCCTTTGTGCCGTGTCGTGCGCAGTAAGCCAAAACGAGATCAAGAGTGATTTAGTGGGTTATTGGTTGCAGTATCAGTGCGTACTGTGCAGCAGCGGCACGGCTTTGCCTACAGCAATGTTACGCTAGCTTGTGCCATGTCCCGGTGCTGCAATTCAGCATCTGTACCACGTCTGCTACTGTACGGTGTGCAGTCTGCTAACTGTACGGTGCGCATCACATCAGTGCGATCTCGGACCGAAACAGAACTGCAGCATTATACCCAGGTAGCATACGCTGCCAAGAGTGTTGTGCATGACATGCTGGGCCTGTTCTTCATCTGTGGCCTGGCTCATATTTGCTGAAGAATGCAATCCAGTGGTCAACACCAGTACCTACTGTAGTACATTCGCAACTTGAACGCCCAGATGAAGATGTCCTGCGATAGTCTGGAACCTTAATACGATGTTAACCTTAATCCCAATCCACCTTCACCCCTAATCCTCCCACTCTCCCTAGCTGTCAGCGCACGATGTGTTGTGCAGGGTCATGGCTTGAGCCACACAGCGGGATTATAGTGACAGCGTAAGGCTGATGCTAGCAGCCTGGGCCACCCCCAAACGTTTCAGGTAGTGTGGATCAAAAACACAGGCAACCTGTGTACGGACCTGTATACGCTGGCTGTATTTGTGCTATGTTCACGTTGCCAGTACCTCGACGTAGAAGGGTGCGATACTACTCAAGTGATGAACCCTGTGGCGTGATCGTGCACCTCCTACCAGGGAGACAATCAGCGATGGCAGCTGTGCAAGTGGTGCAGCATGTGCTATGCGTTAATTTTCTAAATGTAATGCTGTGTACGCAGCCCACCTGGTTGCCGCGGAAGGTGGCATCGCCCTTGTTTGCTGCATCCCTATCGAAGTAGTTGACGTTGGTGTTGATGCCCTGGACCACACACAAGAGACAACACGACAAGTCAGCGGTGTAACAAAAACTCAAGGGCAACCTGCAAGAAAGTTAAAAGCGCGCCTGCCAGGCTGAGCTTTTGAAGCAATGTCCCTCCTCAATGAGCAGGGGGGCAATCAGTGGGTCCAAACATGCAGCTGAAGTGCACAGGCCTGAACGTGCATGAGCGCTTACCCCGTCCACGTAGTCGTAGTTGGAGAGCGTAATCTTGTACGTTGGAAGGCCGCTGGTCTTGTCCACCACACTCTCCACCGGCCCCGTGATCAGCACAGCGGGGACGGTTGGTGCTGCGGTAGGGGCTCGCGTGGTTGGTGCTGGTGTAGGGGCCAGCGTGGTCGGTGCTGGGGTAGGGGCCAGCGTGGTCGGTGCGGGGGTAGGGGGCAGCGTGGTTGGTGCGGGAGTAGGGGCCAACGTGGTCGGTGCTGAGGTAGGGGCTAACGTGGTCGGTGCTGCGGTAGGGGCTAGCGTGGTTGGTGCTGCGGTTCGGGCCAACGTGGTCGGTGCTGCGGTAGGGGCTGGGGTGGTCGGCGCTGTGGTAGGGGCCAGCGTGATTGGTGCTGCGGTAGGTGCCGGGGTAGGGGGTAGCACCTTCATGAGCGCAACGCTGTCAATGTAGAAGTTGTCGCGTGCTGTGCACAGCTTCAAGCAGGCAAAGCCCTCGGTGAGCTGCATGTTGTATGCTGCGGGCGCTGCCACGCTGACGAAATTGGTCGTAGAGCCCTGCAAAGGCAACCCCAACAAGGCAAGGTAGACGGGAGTCAGACTTGGCAGCAGCAACGTTATCTGTGGCTAAAATTGCACTTCGGACACATGCATGTATCCCGCGCTGCCACTAGCAGGCGAGTAAACAAGCCCGACAATGCGACAGTTGTGGCATGGCAATTTCAAGGCCATATGTGCCCATGCCCGGTCCCGTCAGTCTGTTGTGAGGTAGGACTACAGATACCAAGGGCACCTGCTCGCCAAAAGGTAAAGTGCTCAAAATGCTAATGGGTCACTGGCATGCTGCGTCACACCAGGTTGACCTCGCTCATTGACAGTGGCAATACGTGCACACAGCACACATGCAAGACGAAAACTCACAGCAGTTTGAAGATGTCCTTTGCACCTCTGGAAAACTTCTGCGTCAGGTGGTAGCGCATCAGACCAAGATGAATGCAATTGGTTACTGAGTTCCGAGGCCACAGCACATGCCTGCATCAGTCCACAGAGCAGCTCACATGGCCCATGTCTCGGCACTGCGTGAAGTGGCAGTGTCAATTGCACTCACCGCATATGGTATGGGTGCGCCAGTGGTGCACACGGGGTCCACAACGTCCTTGCACCTGCCAGGCACCACTACCACAAAGGCGTAGACGTTGACACCGTTGAGGGTAGGCGGTGTGTCAGTGAGGGCCAAGTTGCGCGCCTGCTCGGCCTTGCCGCCTGTCTTTGACTCAATGCCATTGTTGAAGTTGACTTGCCCATCCGAAGAAGTTTCGGCCACAGCAGTCCTCCTGAGGCGGTTTGTTGCTGCTGCGGCGCCTGTGGCCAGCTTCAGAGAAGCAGTGTATGTGCCAGCCTGGGTGACCTGTTGGCGCCGGGCGAGCGACAACACAGTGCAGCGACACTTGTTACACTCCTGTCGCTTTGTTCACAACAGTTTGATGCGCAGCCCCTCCAACTGCTTGCCGTCATCTGCAGGCAAGCGGGGACATTTGATTCAAGCAGCTGGGCGCACTTCTAAAGGCTATCGTGCCTGGTGTCTTGCCCACGCAAGAAATCATAGCCTTGGATCCCAAGCACGTGGGCTCTGCCACATATACTGTCTTTGGCTATGGTGCTCGTCACGCGAAATGACAATCGATTTGTTGTTCTCGCCCCAAGTCAGCCCTGTCCCTGATTGCACAACATCCCGTGAGGCATCGTGCAAGTGCCTGAGCGTGACCAGAATATAGCGATGTCACAGTGATCGTTGCTGCAGTTGCTGCACCTAGTGGCGCATCCCATGCCTCATCGAGAGTTGCCAGGGCCAGCATGGTCACCTGTTTCCTGCCAACATGATGCAGGGAGCGCCACTAGCGTTTATAGTAGTGGAGCCAACTGTCAAGCATATGGTCATGCCCATGTGGCACTGCGCACAAGTGCAAGCGTGCCTGAATGGTGTACTTGAGCCACTCTCCAGCAGCAGCGGCCACAGTGTAAGCGTTGCAAGATGCAGATTTGCAGGCTGCAAGATCCACACCCTCGAGGGTGCGGTAAGTGGCGCCGCCTGTGTTGGCTGGGGTGGTGTCCTGGTAACCAAAGCCTGTCGCATGCACGCAAGAGTAGGACAACCACAAATGAGCCAAGCCTACAATAACATAAATACAAAATCTGACAATCGCTTCAAGCTCCCACACAGCAGCTCAAGGCAGTGATAGCATGGAAATCTCACAATGGTGCTGCTGCACGCAGTGTTCATACACATACAACACGCTCTACAGAGGTTGCTAACCCCAGGTGCTTCCATGGCTGGGCACAACGCCCGCGTTGCCACAGTTGGTGCGCCACAGCCTGCAATGGCAGCCCCTCTGCCCGGAAGGCCAGTGCATCAGCACAGTGCAATACCACGCAGGTTGCCGTCCTTTGCGGCCAGGGAGCGCACAGTGTATAATGATGAGCGGGCTGGAGATACTGCCGACTCACCTGCACCCCCTCTGTCAAACTGCTCAGCCTCCACGGTGCCCTCCACTGTTGCTGGCGCGGGTACCTCCGTAAAAGTCAGGGACCTCAGGTTGAGGCCTTCCCTGGTTGTGGTCACACGCACGGTGAAAGGCGCTGCCGGCAAAACGAACGCCTCCGCACCGGCAGACGTTTGTGTGCCAGGGATGGCCCAGCCACCAGTGGAGCTGTGCACCATATTAACGGTAGCCAAGGGCTGGGTGGCAATGTTTGGGCCCGGATTTTGGAAGAAATCCAGCTGGGAACATGCCACAGTGGCCACACAGACAAGCAGCAGCAAAGTCTCAACTTAGGGTCGATATTGCTGTAACATGCGCGCGGTCCGTGCAAGTAGAGCGCAATTCAAATGCTGCTGAAGGCAGTTGAAGAGAAGCAAAAAGCAGGCACGTGCTGCTACTGGACTGGTGAGTGGCAATGGTTTGCACGCCACTGCCACAGCTGCAGCTCCGGCAGGCTTTGTGATTTCAAACACAGGCACTCCGACTTCATCAGCGTCAGCAGCTGTAGGCAGCAACCATCACACAACCGCATGTCCAGCCAGCAGGCTGGGGATGGATTTCAAACATGCGTAGTTATTTGGACGGTGACTCACTCTGATGCTGCCGCCTGGCACTGCAATGTCGTTGGGGCCACATGCGGTCAGCTCTAACTTGTAGCGGCCACTCTTGAAGTCGGCAACGGTGTACTGCGTCCAATCTCCAACCCTTGCCCAACCGATTTCGTCGGCGGTTGCGTCGACCGCCTGGAGCATTACACCAGCAAGCGCCAAACGGCAGCTAATAGGTCAGGCCAGTGTTGATGTGGGAAAAGCAGCAGCACCTCCAACACCCGTTTTGATGACGGGCACAGCCGCAGCTCAGAGCAGGTTAGATGTGGATGATTGCAGTAAGCAACTGCGTCCGACAGTCTTTGCAGCTTGCTTGTGACATGTGCTGGAAAGTGCGTGGCACATCAGGCAAGGCTCTCTGCAATTACTTCCAGGCTAGCGAGTGCTTGCGCTGACAGCATCAATGCCTGTGTGATAGTGCTACACACACACAGCAATGCTCTGACTTGCTGCTAAGTGAGCACGGATGCTGTGTGGTGACTTTCACAGTGGCCAAAAGGTGCTCAATCAAGTGTCATCACGTAAGACGGTGCATAACCTCGCGCAGTACCAGTACAGGAGCCGCAATGCAAACTTGAAGTACACTTCTCGTACAGGTGGTGGATGTTGCATATTGTGATTGAGCTCAACAACCCATAAAGACTGTTCAGGGCATTAAGCGGCATCAAGAGTCAAGTGCTGCAGTGCCGTTCGACCACTGCAACTGTGCAGCAACACATGGGAGTATGAGAGGACTATAGCACAGCTCTTGAAGTAGCGCTGCTGCTCCGGTTGATGCACAAACATGCAGAGAGGAGAGGGATGGCGTGTGAGCAGCAGCCATGTCAGCTTTGCTGGACCACAAAAAAAGAAACACTGTCAAGCGCACTTGGCCAGCGATTTGCAATCGCTGCTTACGCACGGTGACCTTCCAGAAGTCTACTGCCGCACACTACACTCCGAAAGAGGTTTAATTTCAATAATTGTGTGACGTCCACAGGACTGTCGGACAGCCATAGTGGGTTTGATGGGCATGCACTCACCTCTCCACCGCGGAATCCATTGCCAGCATTGTTGACCGGGTCAGCGTCGTGGTAGTTGATAGCCTCATTTGTGGCAAGGCCCTGCGAAGGGCGGTCACAACATGTAGTGCAACCCAGTCACGATGCTGGCAGTGGAGAGCACGCGAACTTGTTGGCATGCACACAAGGGAAGGTCTAAGATACATCATATGGCCATGTTGTCCTCCTCTGCAAACAGCAGGACCGCGTCGTACCACTTCAAACTGCCATATGACGAGTTTCACTGCAATATCGAAAGTCACAATCTTCTTGGAGCAAGTGTTTTACGTGCACCTGAACACGCTCGGAGCCTTCTCACTCATGCCGCCATCATCCAGTTGGCACTACTGAAAGTACTAGCACATGCAGGCTGTGTGCGATGACCTCACCCGGAGCGCTGCCACAGGCCCTTCATTGTAAGTGCAATGGCTGCCGCAATGTCACTGCTGCGTGCTTGGTTGGCGTGACAGCTGAATGCAGATCCCATTGTGCTCTACAGAGCATGAACTTTGACACATGCTCAAAGGCAATGGCCTCCGTAAATGACACTCGCCATCTCTGTTCTACCACTTGGGCTGTAGTTCTGTCCAATACAATCACCAAAGTGTTGTATGCATGTAGGGTGGCAGCCACGCAGAGGCAAACCGACTTGCAGCGTCTGATCAAGAAGTAAGCACCTACTGTTTCTTACGGTTCTTGACATGCTGCAGTGTGCACCAGCACTCACCCCCGGCACCACATAGTCGTAGTTGGCCAGCAGCATCTTGTACGTGAGGAGGCCAGTGCCTGCGTCCACTGCACCAGTAGTCGACCCAGACGTGAGCGCCCCGCTGCTGGTGGTGGCGGATGCGGTGCCGCCCGTTGCGAGCGCAGTCTGCACAAAGGTGATGTCCTGCAGGTTGAGGCCGCTGCTCAGCGCAGTCAGGCGGATCGTGAACGGCGCTGCCGGCATGTCGATGCCGGTAGCGACGACGTCGTCGCGCTTGATGTTCCAGCCGCCAGTGGCGGTGTGCACCAGGGTGTAGGTTTGGAGTGGAATGACGCCAGCGTTGGCGCCGGGGCCGGGAAAGACGTCCATCTGTCCGAACACAAATGGGGTCGAAATACGTCAGGACACGTGGGGCCTAAAGCATTTAGGACACATGGACATCGCTCTGCCAGGCTGGCACTGGAATAAATATGTACTGGACGACCAAGTACAGGGACACTGTGAGTGCGGTCGCAGACTCATTGCAAATCATGCAGTCAACGGTGGCCAACTCGAGTCCGCCTGCGACATGACCTCTCATCGCCTGTTTGCACATATAAAAACTGACTGATTATATAACGCCAGGCCAAAGCACGCGGGATAAATCCACGTGCTCCAAACCGACCTTTGATGCAGAAACAGTTGACAGAGACATCTCTTCACAGTCTTGTTATCTTTGTTCTCCTATGCTTGGTATGATATACATGTATACTTCCATTGTGTGTCTATGGTATGTGCCCCATGTATTTGATCGTAGAAATTGTCAGTGTAAACGTGTTTGCAAACGGGTCAAGTGCTTTATTGGTATGCAACATGTACCGGCATGTCAGATGCAACATGTACTGTTGAAGTTGTACGTAGTGCACGAAGCAATGCTATCACATAGCCATCATTACATGGTAAGGTACGTAATATGTTTGAATTGCTAGCAATGATGAAGGATGTGTGTATGACCTCACTGCTGTAGAATCTGTTGCAAACTTTCAATGAGTTGAGACGGATCATCTGCGTTGCACTGAATGCATGGCAGCAATATCAGTGTCAACCTGACACCGGTAATGGCAGCCGTCAACCTCTCAACAGGCTGCAACAGCAATCGGACAAAGCCTGCTCATCAAGTGTGCAAACGCGTAACAGGCCCAAAATGTTCAGTAGTACCGGTGGTACTGCAATCTTGAAGTCACTGGTGTGCCGCACCTGCAGTGAGCCGCCACCCAGTTCCGTGGGGCCCCCGGCATTCAGCTTGACGATGTATTTGCCGGCGCTGAACGTGGTAAGTGTGTACTGGAGGCATTCGTTGGTGAGCACCCACCCCACTGCAGTGCCGTCGGTATCCACCCCCTGCGTACAGCAGCACGTGAGCCGCAGACATGAGGGCACTCACGCTTACAGCCAGGCACTGTGCTTCCTTTTGCTTATGCGACCAAGTGCCACAAGCCATGCACCAGCACAGTGTCCAAGGGTGTGCGTCATCAGTGGCGATGCTGCACATACAGGCACAGTGAGCTAGCAAGCCT
Source organism: Tribonema minus (assembly GCA_017506865.1). Classification (NCBI taxonomy): domain Eukaryota; class Xanthophyceae; order Tribonematales; family Tribonemataceae; genus Tribonema; species Tribonema minus. The sequence goes on along the minus strand of JAFCMP010000097.1, from coordinate 95,682 downwards.
GCGTGCCTTGTGACACTTTAAAGAGGCAGTAGAGCAAGACAAATGGCTGTGGCTCGTCGTTTGGGTTGGGTTATTGAAACTTGCTGCAGCACTGCCAAGTAGCCAAAGAGTGTATGTATAGTGATCCATGACATCTGTATTAGACGATGCAGCAGATTCAGCATTGTGGCAAGTGCAGGTGATGCGCTGCCTTGAAATGTGCCAGAGGGCAGGCAATGCGAGCTACTAGTAGGTGATGATATGCATGGCTCAGGCTTGCCGCAGGACAGAAACAACCTTCCTATTGCACTTGCCGGTCGCGTTGAAGGCACAAAGCCCATCTTTCTTGCTGCTGCGTCGTATCAAAAATGAAGGTGCCTGAATCTTTTGAAGATATCGCAGATGCAAGTGCAGCTGTTGGTCGCAACACCCAGCCTTCAAGGTGTTGCTTCAAAAAACACAACAAAAAATTGGTTCTCTTACCTGAGCACCGCGGTAGCCTGCACCTGCGTCGTTCACATCGTCCAAATCAGAGTAATGTTTATGGTTGTTTGCGGCCTGCAGTGCAACAGCAGCACGCACAGCATAACACTCAGACTCTGACCGGCGCTGAGAGTGGGCGTGAATTAACCAGGAGTGTCATGTCTGGCAAACAACGATGATTGGCATACGAGTCATGAACCGCGCATGCACATGCACCATACTGTGCTCTTTATCCACTTTGAGCACTGAAACTTCAATTGGCCACAGAACCTAGTTGTCATAGCGCAGTGTTGCATGCAGTACGTATGCTCTTGATGCCACCATACTCAGGCGCACAGTAGATTAGCTGGGAGGGCTGCTCAGTGGGACAGCAGATCCCAAGCACGAAAGCAGATGGTCGATGGCTAAAGATCTGACCATGTGCTGACAACATGGAATGGAGAGAGGTGCAAGAAGGCCCTCAAACGCGTAACGCGCGCACTTACCCCCAGCAGAGGCTCGTAGTCGTACTCCCACAGATGAATCAGGTATGTCGTGAGGCCCTGAGCGACTGTCGTCACTGGGGTCGGTCTCACCAACGTAGATGGTATCTCAACAGAGCCCCCAACTGTGGTGGAAGTGCCTGTCATGCCGTCGCTGAGGTTTGGGAAGTAGTACACACCCGGGTCCACATTGTCAAATTTGACAATGTACACCTCACCATTGCTGTCCTCTGTAATAGCGACACGCAGTTCAGTGGTGCAGCAAGTGTGATGTCAGCGAGCAATGCATGCAGCCGCTTGTCGCTCATGCGTGCAGCTGTTGACGCAGTGCATCAGTTGAAGTTGAAGTGCCAGCCATGGAGGATATCATGGGCATGATTGCTGCGGCAAGGCACTGACTTGGAGTTCGAATAGCAGCACATGCACACTCCACAGGCACTGCACTGTAGGCGGCATGAGCAGTGCAAACACATCGTTTGTCTGCCATGCGCAACCAGGATGGAGCTGCCCCGCGTTGGCGAGAATCATGATGGTGGGACGACGCAGTGAGGGAATACTGCCACAACACGCGGATCAATTACTGAGATGGTTGGCTTGGCGTTCTAACGTGTGCTGCCGTGAAGCGCCTGAGGACCAGATGTCTGCATCAATGTACCCTCTCTCAGTACCAATTGCCAGGCACCAGTATTCAAACAGCTGGCTCATTCGCGTTGCATAGCCCAGCTACTGCGGTGGTGGGGCTGGGTGCCATGCACATGGCCTGTAGGGCGCAGTGAACTTTTAATCGCAGGCTTACAATCGCTCGTGCTCATACATAAATATTACGCACTGCAAAGTTACACAGCACCACTTGCTACTACTCTATGCCACTGTGCATACCGTGCAGCCAGCGTAACGCAGTTGCCATTCGCATTGAAACAGGTCGGCAACGCTAATGGTAGCATAGTACAGTAGTGGAGGCTCAGGCTCAGTATACGCACGTTACATTGAAGCAGCCCGTCCTGGGTGATGCCGAGTCCTTAGTAGGCTACTGCTTACACCTGGACCACGGCTAGGGTACACACGCTGTTAAGCACATTGTGAGCAAAGTACTCACCTGCCAAGGTGGCGATGTTAAAGCCAGCAGTGAGGATTGGTGCACTAGTCCACGTGTCATTTGCGCCTGGGATCAAGTGGACAATGCCACCCGTTGCGTAATCTGCAGAGGAACACAAGTACAATACAGCTCAGTGTGAGTTCAACGACCTCACACAACAGTATGCAAAAGGTGCTAGCAACTGCTACTGGCGAAGCACGTAGAGTGTCAGTGGCCAGCACGGACTGCTTGCCATAGAATTCATCAGCCGAGGTCAGCCATGGCCGTGTGCAGCACAGCAATTACGTGCACTGGCAGTGCTGCTATGTGACACCTGCTACAGCCGGCAGCGTGCGCCACACCCTGGCGCTTGACCAGTCACCATGCATGCACCCTCAGAATGCACCAGGCAAGGCAGTCATTCAGAATGCACCCGGCAAGGCAGTCATTCAAAACTCACCAGCAAACAAGTAGTGGCCCTTGTACTGATCAGCCTGGCGAGTGCCACTGTAGACAAACCTGCGTTGCGTAGCAGACATGTCAGCAATGTCAGTACTCAGGTGCGGCCTGGAGCACAGTAATGAACCTGCCATTGCCACAAACGTTAACAGCCAGTGCCATGTGCCGTTTAGCACGCTTGTGTAGCACTGCACGCACTAGCAGGTTGCCATTACCGCAGTGCCTGCACATAGAGTGCTGCACACTTCAGGCATTTGGCCGACAAATAGGTGAAGATGGTTGTCGTGCAATTTGTACAATGGTTGACGCTGTGTGGAACGGCACACCGCAGTACGGGTTACCCATACTCCTAATTCAAACATCTGAAATTTGGATGGGCAGAAACTGCAAAATCGGACTGCGGGGAGGTTTTGCCATATCTTGGAGGTGGTGTTGGTGATGACAGGGACCCTGCTGAGATGTTTATGCATCACTTGCAGCGGTGTAGCAGCGACTCTTAGTGTCACAAGGTATGCACATGCACTCGCATACACTGGCGCAGGAGGCTGGCAAAGCTCTACACATGCAGCCAGCAGGCTAGAGCTGACTTGTGCACCACAAGGTGCCAGTGGTGCATCCATGAAAGTGTTTGTGCTGCCTACGCACTCACCCGCCGATGATGGACGCTCCCACAAGTCGCTTGTCACATTGAAGTAGCGTGGACCCTGCCATGTGGCAGTACTGGTACACCGGAGGCACATTGGTGATTCCATTGGCAGGAAGCGGTGATGCTACCCTGCAACGTCATCACAGCCGTGCATACACCCATGGTGCAGACAGGCGACAGTGCGTATGTCACAATGACTGGAAGACGTGTTCGAGAGTATGGCATCATGGACCCGGTCTGTGCGTGTGCATCCTGCACATCAATGACACTGGGCTTGTACAACACGTGCAAGGTTGGGCCGCCCCCGCTGTTATTGCAATCAAAACTGCCACTGCTGGCTTCAGCTGGCGTGCCACATGAATCCAAAATTGCCTTTGCTCATGTGTTATGCGACATATTATGCCAATTTTTGAGATGCTGCTTGGCTGACCGGATCATGACTCATCTGCCACTCTACGACAGCAGTCATTCTAGGTGTATCAGCAGAAGTCTCCTCTTGCGACCCTAGTGCATTCGTGTGGTTCCTGGTAACAAGCCGTTGTGCAGCACGCGTTGCTTCTGATGTTGTGCGCATGGCACTTTGGTCCCCAATGCGACTTTGAGGATACACTAGCGCTGCACGCAACCCAGCAGCCCAAGAAAAATCTGCAGCAGGCCTCAAAGGCACCTACGAACACAAGCTGGGCAGGAAGCTAATGAATGCTGCAGTTGTATGTAGCATGTCATAGGGCATCGGAGTAGTACCTGGTGCCCTCATAGTAAGGCCAGCCGTGATTGCCATTCGCCACCACTCGTGTCACCTGCATGTGTATGTGCCACAGTGCAGCAGCAGCAGCTTGTGATCAGTCCTCAGTTGGTGCCATGCTATGTAGCACCTGACAGCATGTGGCAGAAATTCTGTGCCATTCAATACGTCAGGTGAACATGGTGTTACGCCCGCAGAATGGCCGTGTATAACTACGACCTTAGTGCATACGTCAGCACCACATTCAAACTGCAGCACCTGCCACCCTCAACATGCTCACATGCACAGGCACGCAATGCCATGCAGCACAGCATGATGTCATGTGCCCCCTTCGACTCAGCAGCAACGCAGCGCCTCACCAAGCGGCATTACATCAATCATGATTGGTTGCCTATGTACCTCTTCAACAGTGGCATCGCCCACGTCGCCGCACCAAATCTCCGCCTGCAACAGGTTGGCTCTGTTCATGGAGCACCGCCACGGGTTGCGGAATCCATATGCCCACACCTCGCCCTGAATGTTTCCTTGCGGAATAGTATAGTTGCCCGAATTCACGCCCGCAGGCACTTGAATGCGGAGCATTTTGCCCTTCAATGACTGCAGATTCTGCGAGTTTGCACCTGCAGGGCAGATATTGACATCGGGCACGCTGTGTGTAACACCTGCCAATTACGTGGCCAACTACAGTGCGGTACACCACGGGCCATAACAAAGGCCAAAGTGCGGTCAGCATATCATGAATGCACTATCCAGCATTCCATTTGACAGATAGCAGTGGCCTGCCCAGAGGATGCGGTAACCTTGAGCAGATCGGATTGCCAACACAGCAGAATATGAGGCAGAGCAGTTCGTGCAGTAGCACCTACACCTGTTGCCCACCAGGTCTGCACTTGTGTGAAACCGCCAGGATCACAGTGACTGCTGCTGGCGCTGTACCATGCTTCCACTCGACACGCACTACATGCTGCCCCAGGCGTGATCTTACTGTGCCATCTGCCCAATTTTGACGTCTTCCTCGCCCTGCCTGACAATGCTGCAGCATTGATAGTATCCAAACGATTGCATCTGCCAAATCCACTTGTCAGGTGGGTGAGGAGCCTGAGTTTTGCAATGACTGTTGCGACGCAACAGTTGCATGCAGCAAGCTAGCAAACAGCGTCAAACTGAGCAACATGTTGCTTGCCACTGTCATCACTCACTGTTGCCGCTCTCGCCCGTTGGCAGGTACAAGTTGTAGGCTGACTTTGAGGCGGGCTTGGCAATATCGCCTGGCTCAAACATGAGCTGGCCAGCTGTAAAACAAAGCATGGTACCATCGCAAACACACGAAGCGGGGCATGTCAATGAGAAGATTGGAACGGGCATCTTGCTTGCCATGACCAGGCTGGCATTGCTAACAGCAGATCCGGCAGCAGCGGTGGAGTGACAAAGTCAACGACAAGGTAGTGCTTGTATCAAAATGTAGCACACGCATTGCGCCAACCCAGTGTGACACAGCAAGCATGTACACAGACACGATACGGCGGGCTGGAGCTGCGGTCTCATCATAATCACCACCATCATGTGGCAGCAGGCACTGGCTACAGCAAGCACCAAGGCACTCCCAGGCTTACCTTTGTGGAAGTCAGTGTCCTGCACTATGCCCATCATGATCACTTCCGTATCCTTGGTCGTGGCAGAGCTGCCAGTCCATGTGAAGCGTGACACAAGTGCCTTGCGCTCATAGATTGCAGCATTTGTCAGCTTGAGGTAGTAGACGTAAAAGTAGCCAGTAGTCAGGAAGTCAGGGCTGAATGCCATGCTCAGCAGCCCCTGCTCCCACTGCCCTCCAGCCCAAGTCTGATTATCTTGTATGACCCTGCCATTAGCACAACGCCAGTATGCAGACCGCGGGATCATGGCCATAGTGAGTTGCCAGCTGCCATGAGCCGTGGCGGATTTCAGCGAGCTTTGACACAGTTAAGTCTCTGAGCGTAGCCATGGTAGCAGTGTCTCACTCAGGACTGTCAGTAAAACCTAGTGACACAGTGAGTACCTATGGGGAGATGGGTGGAGGGTGCCACCACAATCCGCTTAGAGAAACCACGTGCCCGCACAGGTGACCACAAGCACCGACTGCCTCAAATGTCTACAAAAACTTCAGCAGCACCACGTCAGCCCCTCGGTGTGTCGTACACCAGTGCTACATATTCCTATAATCATGAGAACCTGTTCACCACATTCTATTGAGAGTGTGTAGTGCGCGTACTTCCGAAATGCTACTGCTGTAGTAGAATCGGTACCGCAACGCAGTATACAGCAGTTGTGACAAAAGCCTGCGCACATGATTCTACACAGCACTACAAGTGATCATGCATGGTGTGCGTGGCCTTGAAGGTTGCAGCTGCAGTAGCTGTGATGCCATTGGTTTCAACAACATCAACTACATACGCCTCTCTGTAGGTATATAATGCAGCATGCTCGAATAACTTTTGCCATCTTTATCTAGAAGTATATTAATTCATGCAGACACTGAAGTGGCAAACACATAAAATGAGGTCGGTATGATTGTGCTACGGTTCACGGAAGAATACCCAATGTGGAATGCACTCGCAAGCCACTCTTTTCAAGGGCTATATTAATGCACACCAATACCACGTTCTACACACCAAGACTAGTCTCAAGAAGTTGAGTTTTTGATGGAAGTTCAAAGGATACTCAGGCGCAGAAGGGCACTGCCACCTGTGACCAGCAGCATAGTCTACAGCACTGCATTGAGTGTTATAGAAGTATTGATGATTCCGAGTCTGCAAATGCCAGCAAAAACGGTACTTCAAAGCGTTTTGCTTTTATGACTTGTTGCAAGTTATACTTCTTGCAGTATGTTGGAGCACAGCATGCATCTTCTGTGTCTCTGTGAAGTTTCATGCTTATGTCAGCCGGGGTCCTTCTGACCTGTCTGTGATGTCCAGGATGTCAGCAATAGAGGAGGCTGTCGCTTTTGGGTCATTGGCAATCTCCTTGATGACACCCTGGCGCCCAACCACCCACCACTTGTTGGTGCCGGGACGAATATACATTCCAGTAACAGGTCCTGGCAGCTTGATGGTGGCATCAAACAACCTTGTCAGCGTTCCGGTGCTCTTCACCTGCACGACGGGAGCGCACCGTAATGAAGCAAGTGCTTAGGACATATGACATGTCAAGCAGTTTGAGAGGTAACGGTATCCTGTGTTACACGCGCAAGCAGCCAATAGAGATTGGCTACTCACACGCCACGACAGTGCAGCGGAGGGTGAAGTGTAGTGCCGCGCCGCTGCGGACATACGGCACCGGCCTGTGCCTCCATGGCTCAGCTGCCGCTGTAGCCTGGCCAAGGATGAGTAGAGGGGGTGAGCTGGGGAGCCTGACAGTGTGACAGCTGCATGTTAGGACCTCACCGACAGGTGGCAGCTGCGTTGCTGAGCCAGTCAGCAACAGGTGCGGTACACGGGAGTAGGGTTGAATATTTGACATGCCACAGTTGATGTGCGTGTGCATCATTCAACTTTGAGATTAGCCATTCTATTTGGCAAGCCACATAAACGTGATGGGGGGTTGTGAAGTTTAGAGAACCTCAAGCCCTTCCACTGACAGAAGGTAATCTCAGGCTGCAGATCAGGGAGAAGTAGCGGGGACGTGCACTTGCCGGTGTAGCACTGGCAGGATGTGGTGCATGTGAACAGCTGCATTTTGAGATTGAGGAGAGCAGCTGCTGCCACAGTATGCAGTGCACTAAATAGGTCGACATGAGCCTGAGGGCAAGCTGTACGGCAGCCTGCCAGCGCCTCTCTCTCAATCATCAATCTGACATACCGTTGACTGCAGGCCTCAAATTGGCAAGCCAGGTGAGGCTGTCAGTGAGGTATTGCTGCTGTGTCGTGATTGTTGGTCTCAGATTGGAAAAGGACCCATCAGCCTGAGTACCAAGCTGGTGGACCAGATGACCAGCTGACGCAGCGAAACCCAGCTTTGCAGCCTGGGTTGATCTTGCTGCCACTGGCAGTGGCTTGAACTACTTAGCTTAGCAGCCAGGTGCAAGGCAAAAAATTCACCCAATGCAGTGGCACTTGGGGCACATGTAACTCTGTGCTTGAATGCCCAACATCATCATGATCACGGGGTCCTGAAGTTAGTATGCTAGCAAGGTTTGCAACAATGCACACCGCACCTCTTGGGAATGTTGTCAACTTGACTGGTCCAACCAAAAACTTCAAATATGCTCACCTCGTCCACAAACGGGTACGTCATATTCACGTATACAGGATCCCCTTGCATGTCTTCTGCTGCGACGCGGTCGCAATAGTCGGCCGCCAGGTTCAAGGCCTTAGCACATGCGCTGTAGTACTGCGCGCAGAAGTCCGACTTGAGTGCCATGGCACCAGAGAGGTCAGGGGGATAAAGATGCAGGCTCCAAGGGTGGCACTCTCCACACACCACCTGGCAAGGGCCGCACGTGCAAGCAGGCAGGATTCATGAGAATGGTTCTCAGATTTGGTCAACGGGTGCCACTCAGTCACAGTGACTGTGCTGGGTCTATGTCACATGTGTCAGCGGAACACCAGCCAGCGTGATTACCTGTCGAGTGCGATGAGCACTCAGCAGTGCCGCAGGTCATGAGGCTTGGCGGATGGTCATTGTTCAAAAGTGCGGAAGTGCACTCACTGTCAGTGACTTGAAGTAGTAGCAAATGGAATGTACAAGTAGTACTACCAAATGGAATGTACAACCTTGCCAATGCTGAAATGTACTGACTGCCAGTGATAGTCATTGACACGTATGGCAGTTGCATGAGCTCTGAGTTATCTGACACAGAGTACCGGGTCCATATACATGATTTAGCCAACCATACTTAAATAACAACCTGACGGGATGCATCGGCCAATACAGTAACTGACTCGGAGTCGTTTAGACCGGCGAACAACATGAGCTCGAGACTCTGCGTATGACTCGGTGTTGCGAAAGTTTGTGAGGATCACAAACAGCAGCTTTTGCATGTGCTCCCACAGTGACGCAAAGGCGTGCCATAGGACGCGTCACGAATATCAATCATCATGCTTTGAGTCAGCGACCATGACATTTGCGGTGCGCTAGTCTGCGCAGGTGTGACAGGACCTGGTGCTTCATGTGCAGTGCGCAGCATTGAGCAAGGCGGCATGTGGTTGCTGCAGTCAGTAAACACACACCGCCATTAACTTGAAGTTTGGCTGATTGTCTAAGTTGCGAAAAGGACTTGGTGCTTGCCTGTCTATGGAGTGGCTCGCAATCAGCTGGCAGAGGGAGACTTGGGGTATACAGGTTGTCCTTGAGGTACTGTTCCCTTGTTGCATCACAGCAAGCTGACTTGCTGCCATCAATGTTGCTGAATGCCTTGATCTCCGTGCACCTGCAGCAGCGGCAATAATTCAAATTATGACACAAGCCTGAGTCAGGTTTCAAATTGAGCTCAGCACCGGGGCGCAAAACACAATTTTAGAGCAAGAACTTCAAGAGCAGCAACAGTTACTGGAGCAAGACTGTGTTCACTCAGTGACACCAAGTAGACTATAGTATACTAGGTACAAGCCTTGGCCAAGCTCCAAGCTCAAAGTCGAATCTGAGTCAGAATATGTGTCAGAGTCTCTGACACCTAGTACTCGAATCAGTACCCTCAGGCTGGCCCTGGGGCCACCGTGACCGGGTCCAGCTTGAGGGCACATAAGAAACCATTGGCAATATCATATGACTATGTGGGTGTATCTGGCACCGTCGCGGTGGTAGTGAAGTTCAACATAAGAATGTCATGTGTACACGGCCACCAGCAACAGTTACAGACCACCCACTTCGTAACTTCTAGTAATGAATACAACCGTCCGACGGCGTCACGGTCATTATGACCGTGTTGAGTGATTGCAAGCAACACTGGCAGCTTTAGCTGGCATCATGATTTATCGGCAGGTACTACCTACTACTAGTAGAACTATACTACTACTAGTGCTACATTCTTAGTAGTACCAGCGTTGGCCATTGATGGCGTTGTGATGTAAGCACTACTACTAGCCCAAGAGTCTGACTGAGGCAGCGTCTAAGTAGTACCAACTGGGGCACATGGAGGAGGACGTAGGGGAGGACCCCGAGATGCCATTTGGCTGCGGCGGCGTTTGAGTGGTTGTCGTTGCGACACTTTCAGACTGTCATACGACATGTAGATTCCTTACAGCTAGATGCCAATCATCTGGGCTTTTTCGCGCCCTGAGCGAGACTTAATAAAAAGTACCAACTGTTTCATCTGATGATTCAACTTGAAGTTGGCTGAGAGTCAATTTGTCTTGTTGAATTTACTGGCAGATTAAGTTACAGTGGTTTGATTTTCCGGGCCGGCCCTGGAGCAGGACCATGGTGACCGTGACTGTCAGGCTGAAGCACACGCAGTCTGACTGCTGCATGCAGGCTGCTGTCAGCATCAGATGGATTCCTGAGCACTGTAATTATGTGAATCAGATCATGGTGACCAAAATCTCAGCAATAATTGACAATTATTGTTGACTATTGCTCACCGGCATTCAAGTCGGAAGGCGTGTTACCTGAAGGTGGGGGCACTGCGGGCAATGCTACTGACAAATTGAATGTCATACAGACTGAGTCAGTAAGTCAGTGAGTGACTCATAATTGCATGACTAATAGTATCACAATGTTCAATATAATACAGACTCAAAGTCAGACTCTGTATTACGTCATAATTGAATGATTATTGAAACAACCTGTTTGATTGTCATGTTCACAACCATGCCCCTGCGGGCCTGGCCGGGCTTCTGCCCCAGGCACAGCTGCTGTTACAGTGAGCCCGGCGGGCAGACAATATGTACAGCAAGTAGCCTTAGGCTACAAGTTGTAGTTGTAACTTGAACTTACTAAATTAAAGCTTCGTGCCACAGTCACTGTGGTTAGTTCTGCAGAGTGATCATCATCATAATGTTAAAGTAACAGATGTCTTCAAATCTCAAGCTGCCAGATGTCATTGAATGGAGTCAGCTGTGGCATAGCACGCCAAAAAAGAGAAATTGATTTGCCAACTTGAAGTCTAATCCTGGAATGCTCAATCAATGCGCGCCCAGGTGGTCTAGGGCAACGCTTCCGTACCTGTCGATTATCGTACAGGACAGGTAGGTACACGTACGAGATGCGTTGCATGTATTTGTCGTCAGGTACGAATGCATTGCAGTGACTGCTCAAGAACTTTGACCATCAACTTGATGTAAACATCATGATAGAGCCGCTGCAGCAGCTGCAGTTCCAGCGCTGCAGGACGTTTGCTACCCGTTCTTTCGTTTCTATCGCTGAATTTGTGTCTGAGGGATTCTGCAGAGCTAGCTCAGCTCTCGAGTGCACTATGCAGGCGGCCACGTCAGCACTCACCACGTCAGCGCCTGCTGCTTGCTAAGCGAAGGCATGTTGGTCGCGGTGTCGTGCACGCACGCGGGATGCGCCCATGAAACATTTGACTGATTTGACCAAAGCAGTAGCAGCAGCTGAAAACCGAGCCCACCGGCGCGCTGCGGCAGGCGGCACATTGCCTCCCGCGCGTCACGCAGGATAAAGTGACGTTGGCGTGGAGGCGCTTGCTGTCGAGCCTTGCAATGAAACACACAGCTTGGACACAGATACTCAAGCCACAAAAACTGCTGCAGACCATCCTCTTGCCAAAGGTTGCACGTTGAGAAACAAAAACGGTCATGTACGGTATTTTAAGACAGTGCTGCTGCAGTAATGAGCCGGGCAGCACTTTGGAGGCGTTTGCCGAACTCGTCAACAAGTGTTACCCCGAAAACGCTTCAGAACAGCTCTATCCAGCTCCACCCAGCACTCCTCGTGGCAGTTACCACAGCAAATCCCGAAACGATTAATTACCCCTGAGACATACCCCCTGAGACATACCCTGAGACATTGCAAGACTTGGAGTGTGATCAAACGACAACAAGCAACCAGATGTTCTGCATAGACTACACATTGATGTTCCTGCTGCAGTTGCTGGTGTCCACAAGAAGGACACAAAACAAAACATTCCTCGGTACATCATTAAAAAAAAAAAACGTTACATCTTCCCGTGTCCGATATGCCGATCAAACGTCAAAACGTCAGCGCGAAGCGAATCCTTCGTCTTCCCCTACCTGAAACCTGAAACCAAGCAAGCAGCCGATCATGAGGGGAGAAAACGAGGGAAGAGACTGTGAGGGAGGTGAACATGTGATGCTGGCTGGCCACCTGCCAGTGGTCAACATGCACGAACGATCAGTGTACTTCGAAGTCTTTTTGGCGCTGCAAAAAAAACTAGCGATCTTATCGCAGCATCATGCAGCAGCCGCACCTGCTGCAGCAACGCGGAGCTGGGGTGCAGAGAGCGTGTGCTGCGAGAAGGCGCCACGAGCAGCTCGACCTGAAACGTTCACAAGCTATGAAACGGGACTGCAGCAGCTCGCGCAGCTCTCTCACACTTACCCACTTACCCAGTCAGACACACGAGCTGCCGCTTCAACCTTCAACCGCGCGGCAAGCAGCAGGCTGCTTGCATCACGTCCCCCCCCCACAAGATTACGCCACCGCCAATCCAGCAGCCCGTGTGGCAACGCGCCGCATCAATTTCACAGGGATCGTAAGTCACTTGGCCCGCAACATCAACTTGTTCAAATTTCAAATTGACTCGGAGCAGCAACAACATATTTACTGCACGACAGTGACAACGTTCCGCTTGGTGCATAGGCAACTTGCTCTGCCTTCATTCTGTAATAGGTCTGCGAGTCTCAGATTGATTTGCTCAAGCGCGTCAAGATGATATTATTGCGCGGAACTTCCGATTCGGAAGCTCATTTGGCAACTTGAAGCGTTCAATATCATAGTACTGTTTACCACAGTCTAAGACCAAGATGCAATGTGAGCACGGCCGCCTGCCATTGCCGCGTCAGTCACTGAAGACGTTGCGCTCAAGGCCTGCGCCTCACGCAACGTGAAGGGCATACAATGTGAAAGCTGTTTTTCTATCAGTCATGCATTAGTCTGCTGCCCTCTATGTTAAATGTTTGTCACTTGCTTTATTGCTTACTAGTACAGCAACTGCTTGGCTGCTGCTGCAGTTGGAGTGCTGCTGAAGCCAACCCGCCAGGTCTTGACATTGCCTTAAGGGAAACATGGCGCGGTGCGTCACCGCCACGTACAGCGTGGTCTGGTGGTATACCTACCTCATCAATGTGCTGGTGTTATTCAGCGCCGTCATGCTCCACTTCCAGGCGCCCTACTATGAGGTCCCTCCGATCAGCAGGCTGGTGAGTGCGTGGCACAATTGGTGGTGCGTAGCTCAGTAATTGCCCAGTAAACATCAAGTCAAGTGCAACTGGTGCCAAGGTTTTTGAACAATAGAAGTACACACAGTCTTGTGGCTGCACCTTGAGGCGCAATTTTGGCACGCACTCTCAGTCAGACTTTGTTGGTCACACTCAAACGAGTCGCTCTGCTCATCCGCGACCCTGAAACCCAAAAAGCAACCGAGCACTTATGCTATAGTGAAGTCAGTCAAGACACTCAAACTGTTGAAGTTTGACAATGGTAGATTCTTGGCCTCACTTAGACGCACCAGAAGAGCTGTTGGTTGTTGAAGTTGAGACGGGTGGAGCCGTGCTATTGCACGCTGAGCAGTGATATGACAGTTGAAGTTGGCATGAAGTTGAAGTATGAATATCACCGTTGAAGTACAATATCACATCAGGAACAACATCAACTTCAACAAGTGAGTAGTCAGCAGATGCCCCTGACATAGGGCTACAGCATGCCATTACCCAACTTCAACACCTGTTCTGCCCTGGAGACTTTACTATAGCATAAGTGCTCGGTTGCTTTTTGAGTTTCAGGGTCGCGGATGAGCGGAGCGGATCCTTCAATTTGTCAATTACCTGCTCACAGTCACTGTAACTGTCACGGTGATGGCCATAGCGACTGGCACGAGCTAGTAGTGCTGATAGTGCAGCACCATGCGCAGGTGGCCACACCATGTGCAATAACTCAGTAAACTTTATGTTAATTGTTACGGTAACGGTTTGTGACCGTTAGTGACAGTCGATGGGTCCCAAGTTGAAATTTTGATTACTTCGGCAAACAGGGTGACCTGATCAGTAGCAAAGCAAGACCCGGTGCCACTGCCTGTCAGTGAGTTGTAAACCATCTAAGATACAACAGGTATGATAGACCTTCATTTTCTTTGGCAATGATTATCGTAATTACTAATAGTAACCAAGTGTATGGATGAAACACGCTGAGTCATGCCTAGAAAAAACAATGTAGCAGAAAATTCGATGCATGTTTATAAAAGTGGGCAGGATCTTAAATGCCCCCATGTTGAGCTTGTCTCAACACATTGTTGCTCATTCAGTCTGAGCGGACACTGCGAAACTCAATGTGTTAGTCTGGCAGTTACTGTATCATAATGGATGCATGTCCAACCGAGTGATGAGGTTTAATTGCAGCATGATGTAACAATTGCAGTTGCAGTCACAGTAGATCACTTCTGGAAGCAGTTACTGTAGCTGACTCTGAGCCTGGTGCCACTTGGGATTGAATTTCAAAAATGTTATGCATCGGCAAACTGAGTGCTGTGTCACACGGTTGGCACAGCATTTTAATCCACAAAACTCAGTCTGTTGACAGGTACGACTTTTGTGGAGTGAACACCGTAACAGTGACAACAGAATCCAGTATGACAAACATTCATCATGATCTGCATGACATTGCGTTCAGCATTCGATGAGTCAATGAGTGTTATTCAACACACTGCGGTGCACCTCACAGCCTAACTATTCCAGTGACTGTAACATGAACGGTGGCAGCAACAGTTGCAGATCCAAATACTTCAACTGGTCTTAGCGGACTCTTTAGAAAGTATTACTAACAGCCTGAGGTGGGAATGTGAATTAACGATTCGCTGTTCTTGCATTGCTGTTGCGCTTGTCACTGTTTGCAGGTGATGATGATCCTGGTGACCCTGCTGACCAACATCCTTGTGGCCGACATTGCCTCCGACTTCATATGCATTTTTTTGGCCCTGTTCAGTTCAAGACGGCATGCAATGTCCAAGGTGCGTATTAATAATACGCAGTTCATTAATTTACTGCAAATATGTATTGCCATGCGGAAGCTGCACCAGGTGCAGCAACAGGCGCTGGCCGCAGGGCCAAACAGTCATTGTGCCAGCTGTCAAGTGATAACCCGAGACTTGAAAGTCAACATCCTAACTTAAGAGGCTTGCGGTGGTCATCGCCTTGACATCATAGTTATTGTAGCCTTCCAAGGTTTTCTTGGCCTTCACTGACAGGTTTGAGTGGTTTTGCTCCAGATGGCGCGGCGAGTCAAAGATTCACAATACTGCAGTATAACGCAGTACTATAGTTAGTGTCATTGCACCAAGTACTACTACAACAACTAGACGATGTCATGCTCATTGTCGTGCAAAGCTGTACCTGGTCCAGCTGCTGCAGCTGCTACAGCATCAGCACAAATTGTCAACAATCTCATGTCAATCACTCAATACGGCTGACCTTTGACGATGGCAGTATATATTTATGATTGTCACTTTTAATTTAGATGATAACATAGCTAATATCATTCCCCAATCAGTAATCATGATTTGTGTCAGAGATGGCGCGTACACCCGTGGCACGCGTATGAGTACGATATTATGATGCACGTTTGAACTCATACCCATGGCCGCGGAATGACGCTGAACTCGTACGCGTAAACTGGTGTGTGAAGTAATGAGTGAAACTGTACTGGTCCACAGCTGATAACTTACCTTGAACTCGCGATACGACTTAGTTCTTGCATTACTGCTTTTGCACGCTCCGCGAGCTCCTCGAGAATAAATTCTTTGAATTTGGGTTGGGCCGAACTCTTTACACAGCTGCGAGCGTTGTCACTGAGATTGCAAGCAAGCACCGGCAATAGAACAGGTCATCTATCAGTCTTGAATAGCTGAGGCGGCCGTAGCGGCTCGGACGTAGTAGCCTTTGCATTTCAGAGCGAGTATACAGCTCAACGATATTTTTGATTCGTTTTTCATATTGAACAAGCATGAGCATTTGTCTGCAATTTGTCCTCCACTGGAAGTTCTGGTTCAGATTCAGCTTCCCAAACCATTGCCCCTTGAGGTGACCACTGTGCAGCATCCATGGCAGAAACCTGTTGGAATTTCATGATTTCAAAGTTGCTTTCCGAAGTCCGGGTTTGGAGGTGTCCAAGGCGTTGCATGCACTGTACACTTTCTTGCCGTTTCACTTATGCGTCCTGGTTTTATAGCTGCAGTGCCCCACCTGGGTGACTTGCTTTGCAACAAATCATAACGATTGTCACGTATAATGCTGTCACCGCGACGGTCATCGTGTACAAATACGGTCAACTGAAACGCTGGTAAAGGCCGATTTTCATAGCAGCTGTACCTTGAAGACTTGTTGTACTGCCACAGTCACTGTGATTATAACAATTACAGCACCGAACAGCTTGAAGACATAATGTGCTGCGGCATCATGTCATTGATTGTGACGTCTGCTGGCGTGCTGTTGAATCACTCGGCTGCCAATATCATCATGATGTCTAACGAAGTTCATGTTGCTTTTGCAAATCATGTCATTGTGACAGGGCCGCCTCACCTGCCCGCTGACGCCTTCCAAGATGAACAAGTTTCTGGTGATCTACTGCCTGAAAAGCAACAACCCCGTGCAAGTACAGGTGATTAATGCATTCAATGTCACTGATTGTACAACTGCAATCTCCGTGTACCTTTGTGGTGACCATCATGCGTCTGTACTGCCATTAAATGTCAGCCGCCAATGCATCACCTGCCCCACTTGCATATGGCAATCAATATTGACAGTAAGAAGTAAGACTGCTTCAACCTGAAGCTACAGCAGCTAATAACATCGCTTGATGCTCACGGAAGCGTGGTGATGCTGCAGCAGTGCAGCAGCTGTACTCGTTCTGTGACTGTATGTATTGCTGCGTGTCACTGTGCCAGCCTGAGACTGAGGCCTGCTGCTAGTACCGCAGAGACGGTGACCGGGAATGACATTTGCGGTGTCTGCAATCATCATCGTGATCATTGCTTGCGCCAGGCATTGCTGCCGCACTACTAAACTGTACTAGGAGCAGCTGTGTGCAACAGTAACCGCTCAACAAGTTGCTGCTATCAATAGTTGATGCTCAGCCTGGATCCGTGCGTGGTCCAGGAGTCGACGGCACCGCAACTGTCATAGCTGCACTGAGTGACACCCCAGGGCCTGCAAACGGTTCTACCGCTCGTTCACATCGCGAGTCTGGCAGGCTGACGCACAGTGACTGCCGTAACAACTTGAATGGCATGCCTAGTCCAGCGGTTGCTGCATGTGCCCTCATGATGCCATTGGTATATGCACTCTGAGAATGATTCAGAACCTGCCCTGGGCCACATCTTCAGTACTACTACCAATTTGAAATTGACTGACAACTGATTGACTATGTGTCATCGATCTGCGCCATACTAACTTGAAGTTGAACTCTGCTGCCGCTGGTGCTGTGATGTGCCTGCTGCAACACTACCAGGAAACATTGATGATCCTGCAGGCTTCATGGCGGTTGAACCAAACCTACAGCAACGCCACCTTCTGCATTCTCAGGTGAGTCTCAATACTGAGAGAGTCATTGCCATTTTGGCAGCCGCTTCCCAATGCCGTGGCTTCCCTTACAAGCTGTATACTTGCGATGACCTGACGCAGTGTCCAACACAAAGTTTGAATGGCAATTTTTTTCCAAGAGAATCTGAACATTGAAAACAGGACCCAGCATCAAATTACAGCATCAGTTGAAGCCTCTCGTCTCAAACAAGAGCCTGAACACAGGCACTATGACATGCGCATGGCACATGTGTCGACACCGCCTGCCAGTAGATGCACACATATATGGCTCATGACCGTCGCCCCTACCAGTGGCAATGCTTATGAATACTTCTGCTTTACTCAGTAAACAAATATGCTGATGCTGTTTTTGCTCAATTCAGTGGAACGGCAGACGAGCAACTGGCGGCCATCGAGGCCAAAGCTGTGGCCGACTGGAACATACTCAATGCCGAAGAGGGGGGCAAAGTGTACTATGTTCGCCGGATGCGGTCCATCCTCTTCAAGTATGGCCAGGTAAGCTTAGAACTTATAGCTCGTCCTGGACGTCTGCCACAGCGGCAGCCCTGCCGACTTCTGACACATTGGATGGCTATCATTTAAGTTGGCAATGGGCAAGCCTCGTGTTGCGTGCTGCATTGCATGTTGTTGACTAGATTCCGACCAGCAGCTGTGCTTAGAGTAGCGCAAAAGTCAAATGGTCACATTACTTGCGCATGATGGCAGTCCCAGATAATACCAGTTGCCACTTCTAGTGCAGTGGGCACAGTTTTTGAGAATGCGGCTGCCTCTCAGAGTGATGCTCAGAATTACCGGATGCGATGCGGGTGCCGCAGCTGCTGTAGAGCATCTCGGTGGATTGACTGCACCAACTGCGTTGCTGAGCCTCAGCGGAAGTCTCATGCCGCCAGCGTCTGTTTGGCTACCTGGTGGGCCAATGGTCAACTGAGTTACTGCAGTACTACGTCCGCAATGATTGCACGTGATGGCAAGCTGAATGCATACACACAATCACGATATATGTGTTATATGTCATTCATCCAATGCCGTACTAGCGATAACACTCAGCCTGACGCTTCCCTCTGCCGGCCCTTGTGGCTCTTGCCGTGCAACAGTACCTCGACTTCATCATGCTGCTCAACGGTTACAAGGAGCCTATGCTTTACAAGGTGGGTTTGAAGTTGACACCATGTTCACACAACACCCTGCATGACGCTTGTGCACTGTGTGGTAAGATAATCATTATCTAGTCGCATTGACTGTCACAGTGGTGAGGCCTTTTAGCATTTTTTTTGTGTGATGTGATTGCTGGAAAAGCGACATGAGTGCTGAGTACAGCTTAGCAATACCACACCACAAGTTTCCTCACAGCCGCAGCAGTATGCTTCCCTGGGGTGGGTAGACCTGGCCAGTGCTACAATCACTGCTGCTTGTGCTGCCCCAAACTTCAAGTGAGCGTGCCAGTAACTGCACACCCTGTCAATGCTCTGCAAGTTGTGCTCAGGTTCCGGGTGGACCAGCCTTGAGGCTAGCCTTGATGTTCAAGTGATAACTAGACGATTTGCATGAGTTGCCAGGCAGCTATGCAACAGTATAATGAACTCTGCAGGTGCCACATGCCAATGGTCACGCTCGGCCCCGCGGGCACGGCCACACGTTCACATTGTGCAGACAGCTCAACAATGTACGGTGGTCGCAGGCATGACAGGCACGCCTCCTCACCACAGTCCGGGTGTCATTGTGGCCTGACTGGCATGCTCGTGTTACCACATTTGCAGGATATCAAGTCCAGGCATCCATCTGGTCTATGCTTTGACCCCACCAGTGACATCGACCACTTCTGCGGCAGCGACTACGAGTTCCTGGCGATCATGGACCGCGACAACATGTGAGTCATTAATAAGCTGCCACTCTAGAAGTATTGCTTTCACGCTTCCACTTCAAGTTGATGCCAACGGTTATCGCAGCCATCACTGCTGGGCACCATGAAATAGTCTGTCAGGCAGGAAATCATGATGGGGCTGCGGTTGCCATTGGGCGATAGAGCTCGTGTGCCGCTCAGGCTGGTCATTGCATGCATTCCTACATCAATCGTGGGCACAAAAGTCTCAATACTGTCAACATATGCTCATGCTAATCAGTCACAAAAGTCTCAACATTCAACTTGAGTCACAAAAGTCTCAACATTCAACTTGTCAACATATGCTTGTGCTAATCAGTCTGAGTGTTTGCCCCTGTGCGCTAGCACTGGCAGTCAAGGGCGGCACCCCTAGCACTTTCTCATCACTGCGGCCCTCATGCGGCCTGCTGGTTGTCAATGACATGACCGGTTGCAGTGCTGCACGCATGCGTTGCAACACCCAAATCATATTGCTGTCAGTACATCAAAGAACACTGATGATTACCATGATGCCTGGCACCCTGGCAAAACATCACGTGTAGTGCCCGTATCAGGCAATGCCATACCCCATCCCTTCAATGTCCGTGTCATGAAAGAGTGATGGCATGGGGACTCTGACCTTGTTCCATGATGGATCAACACCTCGTATTCGAACAACAACATTGCACAACGTGCTGCCGAGCCTGATGAAGTAGCAGCTGCACCTCTGAGAGTGAGTGCTCACTGCTCACAGCAGGTCCAATGACCGCATCAGATGGCAGCCTTTCACCCTCTTCCTGCTGGATTATTTCATTTTGTCCTCGTGTGCTGGCAGGCTGAGCACCAACTTCTTCATGACGGCGAACGAGTACTTCCTGCGCTACCCAGACCTGCAGATCCTTCAACCTGCAGTGACCCCATTTCCCAAGCACTTCAGGCGCGCCATCCACGGCGGAGAGTCATACTACACCTCCCTTGGTGCCAAGTTCCAGGTGCGTAGTACGAGGATGTGCTGCAGACTTGGGCTCCGAGTCGGAGGGCAATAGCGTGAAGCATGACTGCTGTGACTGAGCTGTGCTTTTCATCAACACACCATTGGTGAGTGCTGCCAC
Source organism: Tribonema minus (assembly GCA_017506865.1). Taxonomy (NCBI): domain Eukaryota; class Xanthophyceae; order Tribonematales; family Tribonemataceae; genus Tribonema; species Tribonema minus. The sequence goes on along the minus strand of JAFCMP010000097.1, from coordinate 75,140 downwards.
ATTTGGTGCAGCTGTAGGCTATGTGTAGGCTGTTGGTAAGCAAAGCCCCTACTGTCAGTGCCAGTGCCATGGCTGCAACATCCAGAACAGGCGTCAATGTGAGATCACAATCAGGCTCTGAGACAATCAGAGTTCAACTTGCCAAAGCTCCACAGTGCGTGACACCTTGCACAAAGGTCTAGAAGTACAATTTTGTGTTGCCAAAGTCGCACTGCCGAGTTGCTGCAATAACTTGTACACTGTCAAATCTCCTCACTGCGATGTTCCACTTCGACCACCAACTGTGTGCGTGACGGCGCTACATACTGGACTGCGCGCAGGTTTTCGGCAATGAGCTGGCTGAGCTGAAGCGCGTGTACATCCCGTGTGCAGCCTTCTACGGCAAAGGCATCATTCGCAGGTAACCAAACTGAATGAAACATTTGTGGATGTGCACCCAGAACATCTCTTCCACATGCCATGGTGGGCTTGATATTACCACCGCTAAGCATGGCAAGTTGCGTTGCACTCAACCACGTGCTGCCCGCAAGGTATGAGGGGGGGGGAGGAAGCATGGATGGAATCTTAGAAAATTTGATTCACTGGCAGTAGTCATCCACCTTCGAGAGTGCTTTGCTCGATGTGGCTTGACCCAGCTGCTGCTGCTGCTGAGCAGCCCCTCAGCAGCCGCCAGGGCCGCACCCAAGGTAGCACTTTTTTCTCTTGATGTTACTAAATAGCTACTTGCCTAGCAATCTGGGTACTAGGACCAGCAGAACTTGCTTAGCGCAATGTCAAAGCCTCCACGCCTGAGCAGCGCACTGACTGCTGCAACCTTACAGCACTCTGGCAGGCCGTGGCAGTGCTCCTAAATTGGTTAGAGTCCACTAGTGGTGTCACTGAATTCACCATCTCATTCTGCGATTGTGACACTGAATGCACTACTTTACCTCGCATGCTGCGATTGCGTCGTCCGTGTGCAGGTCCGCGTACAACATCACCCTGCTCGGGTGGGACCCCGCGACCGGGCGCACGCAGGAGGAGCGCAACATCCCGCGTGACCTCATCTCGCACGACATCATCGAGTCGTCCGTCATGAAGACCATGCTCGGTGAGCGATGCAGTGCGCACTGCTTTGGTCTACTGTATGCTACTTTAATGAATGATCCTAACACAGGCTGAGCATCACTTGCTTTTAAGTTCTGCAGACCTCAGTTGTGATATATCCAGTGTGCCAGCAGACGGTGCTCTGAAGTACAAGTAGAAGTATATACTTCGAAGTATAGAAGTATATGAAGGTGGCACATGCTCTGCAGACCTCAGTTGTGATATATCCAGTGTGCCAGCAGACGGTGCTCTGAAGTACAAGTAGAAGTATATACTTCGAAGTATAGAAGTATATGAAGGTGGCACATGCAACGTCTCAGTTGGCTGAAGCTGGCAACGATCATGTCCCCCTTGCTGGTGCAGACACACTAACCAACCAGATGTCTGAACTTGCTGATGCAATCACAATGTTATCTGCTTCCATATGCAATGCCCGACCAGACCGTATCGTGCGTTCAGCAAGCCGCGCTGATGGCATGTCAGCCATCGCCATGCCCACTTTCAAGTGGTGTAGTGACTGCATCGCATCGGCTGCCGCTCATCACATCGCTGGTGATGGCACTGCACCTCCTGAGGCCTGGTGACATGATACTGGTATTTTGCTTGCCACTAAGCTCGCGTGTCTGTCCGTGTGTCTGCTGCTGTGCAGTGCCCGACATCACAGTGTACGAGGAGTTCCCCACCACACACGTCGAGTGGCACCTGCGCCAGAACCGCTGGGGTGAGATCAATCGCTTATTTGCATCACAAACAGCGTGGCATTGGCAGACTTCATGCACTCAAGTTGACCCTGCAATAGTACAAAACTGCAAGCACCTGCATGCAGACGCATGCTTTCAAGTTGGTCACAGACGCCTGGGATCGCTGCGATGCAACGCCGCTCCTGTGAATTTCGTCAGTATGCTTTCTTGCTTTTGACATGCCTTCAAGTCACCACTCTAGACACACTTGATTGCCCCAGGCTTATGTAGCACGGCTGCCGCACTCATGAGCATGCGAACCGACCGCATTGTGCCATGAGCTTACAGTTACTGCAATGCTGCTGGAGCTGCCGGTGCTGGCTCAAGTGTGCTGGCGCTCACATTGCAAGTGCGGCTGCTCGCTACCGTTGCAGACCTTGGCGACCTCATCATCGGCAAGTACCTGTACCCAGTACCGTGCTTAGCGCCCTGCTGCTCGGGCGAGCGGCAGGAGGAGGCAGCGAAGGAGGAGCCGCTGGCGGAGCGGCGGCGCGGAAGGCGAGGATGCACAGGGGACACTGAGGGCACAGCAGCACCGCACGCTCAACCTGTCGGCCTGGCTACAGCCGAGGACTAGAGAGCGGATTTTCGCTCCACCGCGGGCCTGAGGCGAACAAGGCCAGACACGCAGCGTGGGTCGCCGGTGTAAGCAAGTAAGCCTCGCATTGATATTGCTAAAGCTACCTACGCACACAGCGACATCGGCCGAAGCACAAGAAGGGCAAACTAAAAAAAAACAAACAAAAAAAACAAAACATCAGACGATATCGCCGTCGACGGATCGGGAAGGGGGAACCTAGGGCACACTGGATCGCAGGGCAGTAGATAGCAGTTCACCAGATTAAGGTTTGAACGCTTGCTGACCAGCTTGATTTGCAGCCGCACAAGGGACCTCGCCTGGCAGAGACTGACTGCATTCAGCACACGCACAGACACGACAGGACCACGACACTGCAGCGGCAAGGACACGAATTGCACAGCATTGCATTCAGCCCAGCTGCCTTGTGTTGGTCAGAGGCAGAGAGCTTGAGCACACCGACTCGTTCCACCACCGCTCGTTTCACGACGGCGGGAGAAGCACCTCAACAGATACACCAGAGCAGGACGGGATCTTGAACTGAAAGTGGTATAGTTGTGCAGGGGAGTATTCGCGGTTGGCAGCCGCGCATTCGAGACCGAGCCTGGGCTCTTTTTTTTTTTTTTTTTTTTTTCTCGCGCCTCAAAGTCGCCTTTCAAAGCTATGGCTCTCCACTGGCTTACCAGCCCTGCCTCACGTGGGGAGGGGTCACCTCTGAAACGCAAACGGGAACAGCGCAACCACGGGCTGAATACTGGCTTGTGGTGGTGGCAGGTCAAAGCTGCACGCCAATCTGACACACGCCGCAGACGCCGCCATGGTGTTGGCCGTTGGGTACGCCTAGTGATACCGCCGCCGCCACCGATCCCGGGCCCGCCGCCAATCCCGGGCCCGCCGCCGATCCCGGGCCCGCCGCCGATCCCGGGCCCGCCGCCGATACCGGGCCCCCCGCCGATACCGGGCCCGCCGCCGATACCGGGCCCACCGCCGATACCGGGCCCGCCGCCGATACCGGACCCGCCACCGATACCCGGCCCGCCACCACCTCAGCTGATGGCCCAGAGCTCTAGACCGCGGCCGATGCCAGAGGTGCCAGTGTGCAGTCAGGTTGCAGAGCTGTGCAGAAGCATGCGCAGACTACACTTGTCGTCAGCCGACTCGGACGAGCCTCAGGGCAGTGGCAGCCACGCGCACGTCAAGAAGCGCCGCCGCCATCTGTCTAGCCCAGGTGCCGCTAATCACTGTGACAGGGGATGCTCACAGACGAAGCGCCCGCGGCATCAGCCTGCCAGTGACTCGGAGTCTCAAGCGGCGAGTTTACGGGAGGCACTGCCGCCAGCAGCGATGATTGTACTGAGCTTGGTGGTACTACCGCCACCAGCGGCAAATAAACGCCGTCGGGCGACACTGCCGCCGGATTCACCAGTAGCGACAACGCCAATGCCAAAACGACGTTCGCGGCGGAAAACGCCTTTAGTGACGGCTGCCACTGCCGCACCAGCGGCGGGGCCCGCACCGGCCAACCCGGTGGTTGCACAGCCACGGACGACTGTCACAGCCGCCGCTGCATGCGGTCGCAAGGTTACCTCCGACTTAACGGCGGCGGCAACGCCACGTGCGGCAGACATGGTGCCAAAACCGCCGGCAGGCGCTGCCGCATCAGATGGCCAACGCGGGGCAGCTGCATCCCGGCGGGGTCGGCGTCGCGGCGCCAGCGCCGGGCCGCCCCTGGGACGCCTCGGAAGCATTGGCAGCATCAACCGCCCAGAGTCGCCGTCTGGCAAACTGAGTGCGCTGGCAAAGGCGGTCACCACGACCGTGCCCGTACCGATGGAAGTTGGCGAACCTACCAGTGGGCCAGCGGGTCACCAGAGACGGATCACGTCGCGGCCTTCGCAGCCAGCTAGCAGCGGCGCCTCTCCCCAGTGGCATCCCGGTCCTCAGCCGATGGAGGTCACCGCAGCGGAAACCCCATGTACTGCAGACATGGTGACAACAGCACCAGCGGCCGCAGCGGCTGCTGCACCGGGCGGCGAACGTGGGGCGGCTGCACCCCGGCGGGGTCGGCGCCGCGCCAGCGCCCAAAGCACTGGCAGCGTCACCCGTCCAGAGCCACAGTCTGGCGGTGCGCTGGCAAAGCCGGTCACCGTGACCATGCCTGTACCGATGGAAGTTGGCGAACCTGGGCCGGCGGGTCACCAGAGACGAATCACGTCCCGGTCTTTGCAGCCAGCTGGCAGCGGCGCCTCTCTGTCAGGCGGCAGCGTCACCTCTGACGGTAACAGTCGCAACGGGCACCCAATATCCGGCATCACCGCTATGACAGTTTTGGCGCCCGCCAAGACACCCGCTGCCAACCGGAAGGTCAATATCCCGGGGCTGGACTGCCGCATGTGCGACAAGTTCATAGTGCGAGCAAATCCTCGGGCCCCGGGAAAGAATTGCCCAGCGGCACACGCATGTGCACACCAGCGCACGCGCCACACAGGGAAAGGGAAGCAATTTGCAGAACTGCATGTTCAGCTTTTCCTAGACCACCGACCAATATACGGCGGCCTAGAGCAGGTCTGCGACGGGTGCGGCAACCTCTTCATCAGACGCACAGCAGCAAGCGCCACGACACCATCTGGTGATCTAGGGGCCCTGGACCAGTGCGACGTGTGGCGCTGCGCCGACTGCCTCGCAGGCCCGGTCGCCGCGACAGCATGCACACTGTCAGGCTGTGACCGTGCATCAGGCCATGATCACATTGCTGACATACACACCCGACCAACGACATGCGCGGCGGCAGCGGGTGGTGCAGCTGTTGGTGGGGGGAATAGCCTGAAGCCAACAGCCGCGCTGCTCGCCGCCGCTAGCAAATGTGGTCCCATACGCAAATTCCTCGGATGCGAGCACCTGGGGGTAGACCCCAGGCAAGCCCATGCATCTACGTTGGACGGTGTGGCAGATGCGCCGCTGCCGAGACTGACCCGGAGCAGCACAATGGGTGTGCTGCCTGGCGAAAGTCGTGCTAGCGATAGCGGCGCAACGATGTCAAGCAACGATCGTGTGCCCAGCACACCTGGCAGTGCCGCAGCTGCTGTCGCAGCGGGCGCTCAGTCTAGCGAATGCCCCAGGGACCCGACGGGATCACACTGGCAAGGCCTGCTGGGGGCGGCTGGCGCACTCGCGCGCAGGGTACGTGCACTGGCCCTTGCCCCCAATCGGGCACGCGTCACGGTGCTTTGCGCTTGGCCGACGGGTACCAAGCTTGGACCCTGCCGCACGTCACGCCGACTGCATATGCGGCCGGCGCCCAGCGACGCGCCAGCAACACAGACCCTGCTGGGCCGGACTTCCTGCGCACCGCTGGTGAGTCAGATGCATGACCTGACGGTCACGTTCAGCTTGCTCTCCCTCCGAGAAGAAGGTAATGACCTGGCAACGGTGTTTGACCAACTCTCCCTTAGGGAACCGGTCGTTGCCAGGTCGCCTCGCCAGCCAGCCGGGAAACGTGGTGAGTCAGACGTAACGCAGGCTGGTGATAACAGCACCCACGCAACAATGACCGAGACAGCACCTGTCACGGCTATGGTTGCCAGTGGAAAGCGCAGTCGACGCAGAGGTAAACACAGACGGCGGACGCAGGAGCGACAGGCCCAGTGCGACAATTCTCGTGCACCCCTGGCACCAGCCACCACACCGCCGAGGGGCGGTGCCTCTGCCCCCTCAGCACCAATATCCGGGCCGGCGAAGGTCACCACCGTGACGGTGGCGACCCGGATACCCTCAACCGTGTGCCATACAGTCACCGTGGAGGAGCAGCAAGACGCGCTGGCAAAAGCCACCAACTATGGTTTTTCCACTTGGCACACGGGCCTGCAGGCACTCCACAAACAGGCGCTTGGGGAAAACACAGCGACGCTAGCACGTGGTGGGGAGCTTCGCCCCGTGAGCAACGTGGGCAACGGCAACTGCCTGATTCATACAGCTCTACACGGCATAGACAGCGTCGCAGTTGAGCACGGACTGCCGGCCCCAGCACTGGTGATTGCCATGCGAGAGGCACTGCTGGACGGGATGGTGGCATACGTCACGCAGGGGGCGGGCAAACAAGGGGCCAGCATGTCATCGATGCGTCAACTGACCGCGCATGCAGCAGCCCAACCTGCGTGTACACGTGAACAATTCGACACGTACGGGACACGCGCTCGCTGCCTCGCAATCGAGTACGGCACAAATGAAACGGACAGCGCGGACAGCGGGCACACGCTCCTGCTGCAACGCCTACAGGAAGAGGGCGTGTGGGGACGGCCCCTCGGTTTGTCTGTGTGGGCCATTGTTGCAGCGGTCTACGCGGTCTCGGTGACGGTGTGGCAGGCCGAGCCTCAGGCCACTGGCAGCACGCAAAAATCAACAGGGCTGGTGCTGGCACAACTGATGGGGCTGCCAGCGGTATTCGCACCGGCAACTCCAGCTCAGCCTGACTGCCATCTGGATGTGCTGTGGACGCCGCCTGGGCTATATACAAATGTGGGACACTTTGAACTGCTTGTCGCCCCTGCGGCAGCTCCGCCCTTGCCAACCACTATGACAGCGTCGGCGACCACTCAAGCTAACAGCACCCACATCACGGCTCCGAGTCGGACACAGCCCCGTACTGCGCTGCAGTTGCCACAGCAGCCTGAGCCACTGAGGTGTCCTTTATGCACACTGGCATTTTGGCAGCTTGGTCAGAAAGAGGACAGCAAACAGCGAGGCAAACTGTCAGCTGCGAGCCGCATGGCACCGGTAGTGGCCCACTTCAACGGTGGTAGCTGCACGAGGTCGATGCTGAACCCTGAGGCGAGCACATCACACTGTCAGCAAAATCTGGCGGCAGCATACGCCAAGGGCATCCGGCAGCAGGTTGATCACGACCCATCCGGTGACCGTGCCCCTTCAGGCAGCAGTACCTGCAACACTGGGGCACACCATGCCAAGCGTGTGCAGGAGATGAGCACCATGTATGGTTGCACGGCAGAAGACTTCCTACGGGCGGTAAGGAAGCTGAGTGCATGCACAGGTGCCTGCGGTCTGGTCCATATGTCAGCCAGCGCGGGGCAGAGGCAATGCGCGCTGACCTCGCCATGCCACACGTGTCGACGGAATGGAAGCGCCCCCACGCGCGCACGCCCGGCAGTACCCCCGGGCCAGTCCGAGGGCGGGGGTGCGGGTAGCGACGGCGCGGCCGCGGCGGCGGGGGCTGCCGCAGCGACACCTCCAAAGCCACCGGCGGTGCCGGCTAGTGGCGCTGCCAACTCAAAGTCCAGCAAGAAACGCCCGGCGGCCACGGCAACCGGCGCGCAACGCCGGCGCCGAACGGCAGCTGCTGCAGCACCGCCTGGCAGCGCCGGCAGCCGCACTCAGTCTAACAGCCTAAGGCTGCAGGACAGCAGCCCCCCCCACGGGACGGCCGTGGGATGGGCGGACATGGACTTGGACCCGCCGGACGATGCCGCGTCACCGCCCCCCCCGACCACCACCACCAGTGGCAGGCCCTCAAAGCCCCAGTCACGAGCATCCCTGGCTTGGGACCTCTCGACGCCCTCGGTCGTCCACGCACTTGACCAGACCAATGAGGCGGATCTACTGCTGCTACGGTTCACCACGACTGCCAACCCCTTCCGCACTCAGCTGCAGTGCACCCAGTGGGCACGGCTAGTGGAGCACGCCACACGACTACTGGCGGACGCCACAGACAGTGCACGTGAGGCGGCACGGGTGCGCCTCCACCATGGTGCCGGGGCGTTTGCTCATCAGGTTTCTCAGACTCTAGTGCAGCGCGGCTACAGGCTGCTGCACCTGCTAGCAGCAATGGCCTTTGGTAGGCAACCGGAGGGAACCGGTATGCCGCCTGCGGCCCGGCTGGCAGCGTTGCTGTCTGGCGACTTTGCGGAGCTACTGAGAAAGACGCTGTCAGCAGCAGCGGCGCTGCGGGCCCCCAAACCAAACAACGCAGCTACGGCGTCGGCACAAACGAACTTCGATGCCGACTGGACGGAGGCTGACTCCAGGCAGCAAACAGCATGCGCTGCCCTCTCAGGCAAGCGACGGGGGGTAGGCCTGGCTGCCGCACGACTAGAGGCGCGTGAAGCATGCGCCCCAGCAGACGAGGTCACGGCACAGGTGCTGGCAGCAAAGCACCCTGAAACTGGCACCCGGCCCGGGGTAGTCGATACGCCAATGGAGCAAGTGCGCGGCCTGGTACGCGACGCCCGGCGGCACTGCTTGCACGGCGCAGGGGTGGCAACGACCGCCGGGCCCGCTGGCAGCGGCAGTCCCGTCTTCGAATCGGGTCAGGCGCATGATCGCAGCGATAGGCCTGAGGATGCTGCCAGCGCAGCCGGACGGCGCCTCGAGGTGGAGGCGACAGACATACTGTCGACCTTGTCCGCAGCAGGGGCGGGGAAGGCAGGAGGGCTGGACGGCCTACGCTATGAACACCTCTTGATGGCCGCTGGGCCTGGTGCACCAGTGAAAGCAGCCACCCGCCCCGTGGGCAGTGCCTCGCCAGGACTAGCTGGTGATTCAGAATCGGATGTGATGGAACCGGCATTCGCCCATCACCTGGCCAAGGTGTTCACGACGCTGCTTGTTGAGCCCGAACTGCTGCCGGAGCAATCGCAACGGCTTCTCCGCGCCGCGGCCCTCTCAGGCATAGGACAGAAGCGGCGTCCGATCGCCTGCTCCAGTGTCTGGCGCAGACTCCTCGGGTCCACAGCGGCACGGGGTGTCAAGGGCAAAATATCGGGGCTGCTGGCCTCCATGTCGCAGTTTGGCGTAGGATACCGGTCTGGCGTCGAGCATGTGGCAGCGCGCGCGCGCGTGTGGCACGAGCTGTATGGCACCACAATCCAGCTGGACTGTGAGAACGCATTTAACAGTGTGGATCGCGCCGCCATTGTGCGGGGACTTATGCTCTTCTGTCCGGAGCTGCTCCCGCACTTTGAGTCCGTATACTGTGGTGACACTGCCCCAGAGATGCGAGTGGAGGTGAACGGTGAAGCTCGCATTATCTGCTCCCACCTAGGGTGCCAGCAAGGGGACCCTCTAGGGCCGCTGTACTTTGCAGTGGCAGCGGCATTCCTACTCTTCTACCCTGATGGAGTGAGTGCGACGCCCGGCAGTATGCCGGCCTACGGCCACAGCACAGCGGAACCGCCAGCCCCGCACTGCGCTTTCCTGGATGACCTCAACGTGCTGCAAGCTGCCTACTTCGACGATGCAGCGGCCGCTGGGGTGGCAGAGGTGATCCGTCGGCTTGCGGCAGGGGGCCTACGCGTTCGACCAGACAAGTCGCTGGCCATTGCCATGCGCGGCACAGTGTTTGATGAAGCGGCCAGAGCACGCCTGCGCGCCCTTGACATACCGTTTGTGGACGCCACCATGCCAGAATCCAGTCAGGGCTTTACGTCGGTCGGGGTACCGGTAGGGCACCCAGCCTATGTGCATGCTGCCATGAGCAAGCATCTTGTTGACGCAGGGACATGGCGATTGTCGTGGCAGCTAGCTGGGATGGCGCGGCATCACCTACAGGCAGCACAATTCATTCTGCGCAGGTCACTGACAAAGCGCATGGGCTTCTTAGCTCGGGTCGTTGACACGGCTTTGAGTGAGACATGGCTGCACGCATTTGACGGGTTCTGTGCATGGACGCTTGAACGCATGCTGCACCTGCACGGCTGCGCTACCGCGGCAGTCATGAAGTCACACCTGCTGGCCGCCTGCACTGCTGGTGACAATGAGGTAGCCAGCAGTGGCAGCGTGCTGGTATTGCCGCGCTTGGGCCCGCCAGAACTCACGGACATCGCAGTGCCACTGCGGGCGTCACGGTTGCCGGAGCGACGAGGCGGTCTGGGCATGCCGCTTTTGGGGCTACTGGCACCAGCCGCATACACGGCCCAGGCATGCACAACACTGCGGCCTGCAATAATTCATGCCACTGTGGCAGCAGGGGCCCTGAGGCTCGGCACTGACGAACACGGCGCAGTCACCTGGTTCGCGCAGCACTCATGCGCAATACGCGAGGACCAGGGACTGCCGCCAATCATCGAGGCCGTGCGACGCTCTACGCGAGCGCTGACAGCTGATGGCGGCGAAAAATCACGCACAGCTGTGGCCGAGCAGCTCCCAGCATCGTTGCTACGGTGGGCAGCGGATACAACGGCCGCAGCGTCGACGCTCCCCACTGCGGTGCAAGCGATCTACGCCGCAACTGCCGTCACGGAGACGGGGACCACTGAGCCAGCCCCACACACCCACGGCATTGTGCCTGGCGCCGAGGCGGCCGCTGCGGCGGCGACCGTACCTGGCCCTCAAGCCGCTGCCGCGGCTGCCTCTTCCACGCCCGCTAAAACACAAACTAGCGCGGAAGAAAGCAGCTGCAGCGGCGGGCAGGAGGACGACGACGACGACTGGGAGGCCTATGCTGACGAGATCTGCAGAAAGGTAGTGCCCCGCCGCCGGCGCGGTCACTTCACGCACGGACTACAAGCCGGCCTTTCAAATGTTCTTCGACGTCAATACGAGGACTGCCTGGTGGAGGACCTAGAGGCTGCCTCGGCTGGTGCCGTGGGCAAGCCGACGCAGGCTACACTTATTGGTGACTTGCGTGACACCAGCCGCCGCCGCCAACAGGCTAGCGCGCGGGTCCTGGCGCAGCTGCGCAGCCAGCGTGCGTCCGGGGCAATGGCGTGGATGAGCGTGCCACCCGCTGCCAATGACCGCCCGGGTGCGGCGCCCATGTCCAGTATGGCAGCAGCCACGATGATTATGGTTGCGATCTTTATAGACGGGTGGGGCATACAGGGCGAGGTGTGCCCATGGCGGTGCAGTGACGTGAGCCCCACCTCCACGCATGCGATCAGCTGCCCCAGCCAGCACATACGGGGGCACAACGCGACACACACTGCCCAAAAGCGGTGCCTACAGCGCATCTTGAGACAGCACCATGTCTCTATTGTCCGCAATGAGGACGCTAGCGTCTTCAAGGTACCGGGGTATCGGGCGGACACAGTCATTGACCCAGGGTGTCTGCACTTTAGCAGTGCATACCGTAACAAGGGAATAGTGCTAGACACAAGTGTGCGCGCACCCACAGCGAGCTCGTACCTGACAGGCAAAACAAATGCCTCGAACACGGACGGCTATGCTGCTGGGGTGGGGGAGGACGCGAAGGTCAAGCACCACACCGGCACCTTGACGTCATCTTGGGCTTTTGTGCCATTCGTGCAGGAGTCGTACGGACGGCTGGGCAAGCAGACAAGCCTTTTTGTTAAGGAGTTGGCAATGCACTCAGCACTGTGCTCAGGGGGGGGGAAGGCAGATGTGTTACGCAAGGCCGGGTTAGCTAAGCGTCAGATCCACATTGAGCTGAGCATATCGCTGGCGCGGGAGTTGGCGGAGCGCGTCATGGCATACACACGTGGAGCGCGAATGCTGGGCTGTGTTGCGGCGCCGGTATCCAAACTCCTAGGGCACAGCGCAGACTAGGCTGCTGCGTTGACGCAAGCTTTTCGATTGCATAGGCAACCCGGCCTCCCTTGGGCCTTTATAAATACAAGTCCATACGTACCTGTACCCCTTCACCTTTGGTCTCCTGGCCAACCTCATCACATTCTTCACCTACAGGTACAGTGAAACCTGGTGTTTTCAGACAGCAATCGGAATGCTGTATTGGTCATGTGGCTATGTTGGCACGTCTTGTGATTGCAATCTATTTTGGCGTTTGCAGGTTCAGCATACGGAGTCACTGATGGCATGTGGGGGATCTCCAGTGTGCCAATACTGTGCAGCGTTAGTGACGACTGTCACTCGTGCACTGTGTATGCTTCCCAGTCATGGTTACTTGATGCCTGCTACCGAGGTGACCATAACCACAGGTGCGCTCTCAGCGCACGCAAAGTACTGAGCATGTAGGAGTGTGCTGCAGAGCCTTGCGTTCACACAAAATGAGCAGGTCCCTCAAGCCGCTGCTCTTGAGGCTTTCATGTTGAAGTTTGCGACCCTCTGCAATCCGCAGCGCGCAGCTGCTGCTGACCTTGTGCCGTCGTCGTCCTGGCACTGCATTTGTTCTGTTGCAGACGCTCCCGCGCTTTCTACCAGCACTACTTCGCCAAGGCACGTGGGGCCATCTACTCAAGCACCTTCAACCTGCGGTGCATCCTGCTCAAGCCGACTGTCCTGTTTGCCATGGGCGCCTTCGCAGTGCTCAAGACGGAGTCCGTCTGTAAGTGTTGAACACCTGCTGCAGTTGTCCACGGAAGGAAGTATGTACGCTGCATGCAGTGCTTTAGCAGAGTTTTCCAGCAGGGTCATTGTGGTAGTTCGACATACCAACAAGGCGGTGCGCACGTGCGGTCGTTGCTGCTAATGCTAACCTCCAGGTCATGGTTACCCGCAAGAACGCACGTGGTGGAGGGGCAATCTGCTTCTTGATTGCGCATCCGCGTCAGCCACGTAAATTTTGAGCGTAACGCAAATTCTTGCAGCTGCCGTGCTGCTGCTAATAGCACCCACCTTGCTTGACGTATCAGCTTCAGAAACTGTGTGATGGCACCATGTCCAGATCAAGCAATTTGTGAGTTAATGCAGTATGTTCATTACACACATTAACTACTTGAGTTTTACTGACAATGGTCAATCGCACTCTTGCTGTTGCTGCTGCTCCAACTGTCGCGGCCACCGTACCCTGCTGCTGGTGGTGCTACTACTGCTGCCACAACGGCCCGCTGCTACTGCTACAACGGTCCGCAGCTCTCTATGCCGTGGCGCTCTTCATCAACCTGCAGATTGTGGTGCTGCCATTCATCATCGGCATGATCGCCGTGCACAGGCTCACATGGCAGGAGAAGTTCCTCATGCAGGTCAGCATCAAGTCTTGCATGCGCATCAATTAGCGCATGTCATTGAGTGTCAGCACCATACGAGCCTCTGCTCTACAGCAGCCTCCAGCATGCCAAACTTCTCTAAACTTATTGTCAAACCGCTTGAGTGATTGCCCAATGCCAATCTAGGCCCCCCAAGATTGGGCTCTGGGTGTTTTCCCGCTTGCGCTGGCCCGAAACAGCTGTTGCCCTCGTGCATACTGAGGAACATGGAAGAGTCTGGGCGCACGAGTTGCTGAAGATGTTGCCCTGTGCAGCGCACGCACGCACACGCGAATGAAGGCTTGCACAAGGTGGCTTGCATGTCTCACGGTGCAGATTTGAGAGCCAGAACAATGCATGCCTTGAGTCAATTTGAGTCGCTGCTACTTGCAAACTGAACTTGGCTTTTGTGCCCTGCCTGTAATGATCGGTCACAGATCAACACGGTCTACATGGGCGTGGTTGACATCATGTTCGGCAGCTTCCGCTGCTTCCGCGCACTGTGGAAGCTGTGCACCCGCAGCACCAAGTGGCTCACATTCGAGTCGCTCGGGGCCACACCTCTGCAGGCGATGCTGGTCTTCACCCGTGCGGCTTGCGTAAGTCCAACCAACCATTTCAGTAGTACTGTATGACATCCAGCAAAATTGAACTTTGCTTGCCAGTTAGACGAAGGCAACAAGCAGTCTAGAGCGTGCACATGTATTTTTGTAGGTAGTGCGTCTCATGCTTGACTTCATGTATTTTTGTAGGTAGTGCGGCTCATGCTTGACTTCATTTACTTGCGCCTATGAGAGCACATGCCAAATTGCGTTGTTATTTTACCTAGTCAGCGTACTAGCATGGTTCAGAAGCTCAAGGCTCCGTCTCATCACTTCGTTCTAGTACCGGTGAAACGTCACTAGCAGACGTACTCAGACCCTGTAGCCGCTGATGCAATAGTAGCACGTGCTTGCCCATGTAACCACACGGCATGAACGACTGCTCGCATACCTGCTCTGATGGTGTTGCCGCGAGACACGGTGCTCACACCATTCGACGTGATGTCCTGTCCCTCTGAAACAGGTGGAGCTGGCCATCGCAGTGGGCTGTCTGGCACTGCTGGTCCTGCGAGGAGACATCCAAGAACGCGGGGCGAACATGGCTGCGGTGCTAATGTTCCTCTTTGTGGTCATCACGTTCCCGGCGTACGTGTACGTCACTGCGTACAAGACTGGGCACGAGCCAGAAATGTGAGCGGCGAGGTTCAACGATGCACGTGCATGCGCGCTGCGACTGTTGCACATTTCTGTAGTCAGCATGTGAGCAGTGTGTTGAGACGATTGCTGTGCATGGAGCGAATATACTTGCAGCGTCGCCGCATTACAAGACAGCCATCAAAAAGGCAATTGAGCCAGGTCAGCCAGCACTTGCACGTGTTAGTAGGCAACAACATTTGTGCGTGCAGGTGCACCAGTGCGCATGCTACTGCTGCACATTGTCAAGCAAGTCGCTTACTGATTCCAGACCACATCTTCCGCATGATGCCGCTTTTGTGTGCTGACAGCCCTGAGAACGAGGACCCGCGCATGGTGGACGCGCTCACCGAGATGCTAGTGACCATGCGGAAGCTGGGTGGCCACGACATCAAAGACATGGTCGCCTTCGAGCTGACCAAGGACGGCGCCAAGAACAGCAAGGCCAAGCCCTCGATGCTCGCAATCCCCAACAGCCCCGGGATGACCAGCGCAGCCACCAGCCCCGGTGGCACTGTGACCCTGGCCGAGACGGTGTCCGAGCCGACCAGCACTACCTCCTCCCTCACGGTGACCCCTTTCACGTCACCTCTCCCTCAGGCTCAGGCGGTGGAGGAGACCGCTGTTTAAAGTTTGTGTGCCTGCAGCTATCATACCTAGCCGCTCAGCAGCTATGATGCTCACACAGCCGCTTCGAACACACCTATGTACAGCGTAAGGAGCGCTCGCGCGCTGGTGCGCTGGTCACTCCGCATACGACCTAGTGACATACAGAACACATCAAAGTACCTATAGGCATGCGTGGGTAGTGGCACTTTTGTCATTGCGTCTTTGCGACTTTTCATATTTCTGCCGTCGAGGCCTTCTATTCACAAGGTGGTGCTGCTAGTAGTGCTGCTAGTAGTGGCACCCCTGAGCAGCTTCTCATCGCCGTACTTTAGCCAAGTCTTTGCAACTTTTTGGTCTGCAGTCGAGGTATTCCGATCACAAGGTGCTGCTGCTGCTGCTAGCAGCAGCATTTCTGAACGGCTTCTCGTAGCCGTTGCGTAGCCGTTACGAACCATTACTGGACAGCTTGTGACTTGTCACTCTCTGCAATATACTTCAGCTTCAATACATTGATACTTCAGCTTCAATACATCAACAGGCTCTCTGCTGTGCATGTCCTGCTCCTGCTGCCTGCATGCAGTGTCGGGCACGAGCCCCGTAGTATGGTATAGTAAGCTTGTCACAAGCAGTCGTCTGGCGTCATTGCTACGAGTCACATCATGTACATTTGATGGTGTGCGATAGTGAACACTTCAAGTTCAGGCATTCTTGTGGGTCGACTGCACCAGGCACGCCACTCTGCAGCTGTCGCTTGCGCGGCAAGCACGTTTAGCGCTGTCGAGCGTAGTATGTGTGACGGCCAATCAAAAAGCCGCGATGTTCACAGCCGCCGCATGTGTTGTCTGCATTGACTCCATCTGTCCGTTGGACCAAAGCAGCACCGGTGCCCACTTCACTGATATGCTGGCTCATTGCAACATGTTCGCGGAGCCGCCAGGCCAGGAGACATCTACGCGGCCATTCTCCGAAAATGACATGGCTGCACTGTGTAGTATTGTTGCACTCCGTGCACCATACAGTTGAGTGTGCAGCAGCGCCCATCATGCGCCCCTAAGCGATCGCACATGGTCCCTGACAGCTCACAGCGCTGCGGTGGCAGCGGCACATTCGCGTGCTGCGCCGGGTGCGGCAATGGCAGTGACAACAGAATGAGTGACTGCACTGAACGCTACTGCGACAGCGGCGCTGCAAGTGCTGCGCACACAGCGGTGGCTCACTGCAACACAGCAATGGCAGCGCTGCTTGTGGGCGCTGCGCAAATTTTTAAGAAGCAGTGCTGCTCAGCGGTGCCAACAATTCCTAAAATTGCGCTGCAGGCTGGTGGTGGGCACGTCACGCTTGCCTACACTCATTCTGCTGCCGTGCGCACCTGCAACCTTTCCTGAGGCAGGCGTGTTTTTCGCGCCTGCGCTCCTTCTGCCAACGGGCGCGATGCACATGCCTGTACCCTCTGGCAATGGGCGCGTATGCGATCCTGATAGTGTGCCCAATCCGGCAATGGGTGCATCGCGTGCGCCTGCCCCCTCTGGAAACGGGCGCGTAAACACGCCTTTGCCCAGGGCGCACCATGCATGCCTGCACTGCTTCTTGAGCTGGGCGCTTTATACACGCATGTGCGCTTCTTGTTGATTGGTGCGTTGCACGCCTCAGTGTGCTCATCGCGGCCACGGGCGCGTCACGCCTACTTGGTAGTCCTTCGATGCCATCCTGAACAATGCTCAGCGATCACGTCCTTGTTTGCATGGAGCCTACAGACACGCTGGCCGATGGGTTAAGCTGCACAGTGACACACAGACGATGGAGCTCTGTGTCCAATAGATTTGTATCTACGACTTTGAAAGTGGCCTTGATGGAGGCACGGAGTGCACGGGTCGCATGCGGCATTACAGAGCGACGAGCATTCTGTTGACTGTGTTGCCGCCCCAAGTGGAACATATCAATGCACGCCTGGTTCAACAAAACCAACATGATATCCTACTGTGTACTCTCTAGGTGTATGATGCACTGCTGAAGTAATGTTCAACTGCCAGTCATTGCAGCGGCAGGTTCAAATATTCCCCCAAGTATGTTCAAGTGCTTGCTGTACTGTTGCGACGCAGACCCCGAATAGATACACCACACTGTTACCATGTACACATCAAAGCACGCCTGTCAACCACGCAGCATCAAGTACTCGCACCTTTCTCCACTGTTGACGCTGAGCAATGCTGCACATACTTGCGGCCAACGACAATCAGGCAGAAAACAAAAGGAACAACACCCTTCAACACCAGCATCTTCTGCAGATTGCATTACACTGTCACCGTATGTAGAAATAACTGGAGTCATCGCCAGCAACAGGACTGAGTGGTGCTACACCCCTTTTGGCGCCCATCTCAGCTCTCTGCCCCCCCCAGACCAAAGTCTTTACGGGCACTGCCTCCTTTAGCATGAAGAACTGATCCACGCTGCGTAGCGCCGCTATTTCCCGGCGATACTTGTCGTGTGCGCCCTGTAGCAAGCGCAGAAGAAGAGGATGGCAATAAAGTTTGCTGGAGTTCAAAGCTGGCGCGAGACAGGACAGGGACCAGAAGTCTCATGAGCTGTGAAAACAAACTACTAAACCGTTTCGCCTGTCCGCCCTCTCAGCGCAGGCCAGCACAGGCCATCTGTTGCAGTATGTAAATGCAAAATCGTGCAACACTGAGTGCAACGCACCTCTGGGTGCTCTGCAGTAGCCGCAAGGCGGGCCTTGACATGCTGCTCCAATGACGGTGCGTGCCTCGACAATGCAACGTTCGCCGCCAGCTGCGATTGCGCCCACAGCAACACAGCAGTTATGATGTTAGGCAAAGCACATATGACAATGATTACATGTGCAACCTTAGGGCGGTTGATATGCTTGCTGGCAGCCCTGAGGCGGCACAGGATGCGAAAGGGGAAGTATATTGTTTTCAACTGTGATACATACTTGAAGTAGAGAACTTGAAGTGGGTGTGTCACCCAGACTGGGCTTGATGGAACACTAAGCGGCACACAAAGTCTGGGACATTTGGCAAGGGGCAATGACACGACTTTGTTCAGCGTGTCCAGCACAGTGTGGTGATGGTGTGACACACTTGAGCCTGGCACTCAACAACAAGACGCAGGACATACTTTTACTTCAATATGAACGTCATTATGTTTACTTCTGCTCCTATGTCAGCCAATTAGCCGATGCACTACACTTCAAACATGAGCTGCATGGCAGCGAGTCGACTCATCATGTAAGGGAGGATATCAACACAGTATGCTGCCCTTCCGCGCAGATTATTACATGTCTGATGTCGACTGCTGCTGCAGTGCTCAAACTTGTGGGTTGCAAACACCCATAATTAATATGAGCTACTGCACTCACTACTTGAAAAAGCTGCTGCGCCATCAACATCACATGAAGATGACGCATGGCAATCGCAGGCAGTAATCATCGCATCTTGCAACCGACCTGGCCTAATGGTGTATAGTTCTACACCACTAAACGCTACAACAACACTTTTCAAGATCCAGCGCCATGGCCTCCTGTCACACATGGTAACTGCTGCTACTCCGTACACACCATCCTGCGTCACCTGCCATGTTCTATGGCCACTTGACCAGCGAAGACTAGGCTGCTGCGTTGACGCAAGGTTTTCGATTACATAGGCAACCCGGCCTCCCTTGGGCGTTTATAAATACAAGTCCATACGCACTTGACCAGCAAATCGTTACACGCCTGATGCAAGTAACGAGTATGTACCTTTTCGCTTATGAGGCGCAGCAACGTTGCATCCACGCCGGGATTCCCGTCCAGCTTCAACTCCACCAGCTGCATAGACGCGGGCGCAGGCACGGGAGGGAAAAGTCACTGATGCTGGTTGACCAACTGCTGGTGTGCCGTAGTGTGTGCGCTTGTCGGCTGCACCTGCTGCTAGGATAGGCAAGACAGGCTGAACATAGCACTTGCGATGTGTGCCTCTACCATCATGCATTCACTGTGCCAACCGCCACAGCAGCAGATCTTAATTTGAAGTACCCAACTTCTGTGATCATAGCCGCATGGCAGCACACGCTCAGCTGTGGTACTTGACCAGCTCTATGGTTCGTAGTCAACATTCACTTTTCGAATGTCTACAATGCATTTTCATCATGCGTGCTCCCAAAGTGGTGCGAAAAACAGTAGTCAGCATGAATAGGGGCGGGCTCGACCTGATCCGTTCGTTTGCTTACCTTGGTGTGAATCTGCAGTATGCTCAGCAGCAGCAGCCCTCCGGCATCGTAAGCACTGCCCTGTAACCTGCACAGCACCGTCAACAACAGCTTGATGGTGTTAGTGCTGTACACGCAGTGCAGAAGGACAGAAGCGGGAGACAGAGGCATGGCACATGCGGAAATCACTTCAATCAGCAGAGAGCAGGCAACCTTGTTCATCACTGACTGCACTGCAGTTAGCACCTGCAACGGCATCGTCAGTATACTTGAGATTGACAACAGCGTGCATGCAGAGCAACATGTGTACATGTGGAGTCGACAAAGCGGTACACGCAGACGCATTGTGAAGTAGACAAAGCAGTACATGCAGACTGCAACGCCTGAATGTTCGGGCACAGTCAATGCGCACCCCCAACCAGCACTCACTGAAATGCCTGCATGACATCACGGTTGGTGGTGCTTGCCAGTGCCCGCTCGTACCTGTTGTCGGTCAAATCGATGCGCGAGAGGTGCGGACAGCGGCGCAGCAGCTCTGCCAAGCACGGCAGGCATGCGGCGTCAACCAGGTTGTTGGCCAACACCAGCCCGCGCACGCGGGTCTGTTGCTCGGCAAGCGCAGCTACAAGTATCTGCGGGAGAAATCAACGAGGCGAACAAGCGAGTGAGACTTGTTCACTGAGCCAATTTGTTTATCGGGAAGGGAAAGCAGACGGTGTTGGATGCACGTCTTCGTCATATCTGCGGCCTCATACAATTTCTTATTGTTGCTTGAAAGTCAGTGTTGCAGCCGAATGCTGAGCAGTAACACACGGTGAAGCGCATTATCTGTGCGCCAGTCTTGCCAATAAGGTCTGACGTAGGGAAAGCAAATGAAGAATTGCCTTTCCCCCTGGGTAAGTGAACACGGATGAGAGTGGTTCAAGGCGTGCCTGCTCACACATCATGATATTGCTTCATCCACAGCTCTGCTGGCTTGCTGCCAAGATTTGCTACGGCAAAGCTAGTGAACTCTAGACATGCACGGCGACAGGCATCTGCTGCATTGCAAATCCGCTGCAGCAGTGCATAACAATCTCCCCCCCTTTTTCTTTTTTCTGCTGTATAAGAACACTCGAAACCTGCGACTGGCGCTCTTTGGCAGCTTCAGCTGAAAGTATGCGACCAGCACTAGCCTCACCTGTGCAGCCTCACTGGTGAGGTTGTTGTTGGAGATGTCAACGGAGCGCAGACCAACCCCCCTCAGCGCTAGATAGCGCGCCGCCGCAACAGCCTCCACTAGGCCGAGACCCTGGCACGACAGGTCAAGATGACGAGCACTGCCCAGCTGCGACACACGAGTTTGCGCAAGTTGTGGCAGTGAGCACTGTGAAGGTAGATGGCGGGATTGTATGCTGCTCATGAGATTTGTGTGTTGCAGCTTTTGACCAAGTTGCTGCAAGGTGTCCACGCCCAATGGCCGCAAAATTTCACATTGCTCAAGCATGATGAAGCTGCCATACTGCCAGACAAGAGCATCTCAGGTGTTACCGCATTCAACGTTACCTGCAGCAAGTTCGACGTTACCTGCAACAAGTTCAACATTACCTGCAGCACATTTCAACTTCAACATTACCTGCAGCTCCCACAGGTCCAGGCCGTTGAACCAGCGGAGGTGGGGGTGTCCCCACAGGCAGTCCAGCACGCCATCAGCGACTGGCCCGTCTATGGCCTTGACGTCCCTCACATCTAGTGTCTGCAGGTATCTGTTGAGGTACACCATCTCCTGCAGCATCTCCGCGCCCTGCACAGCATAACACGATGTTGCGGAGAAAGCGGGGAGGGCGTCTCAGTAAGCAGCACCGCACGCAAGAAGAACCCAGGAGGGTGCTAGTGCGATAGATGAGTGCAGCCGTTTGTTGACTTTCAGCGCAACGGTGACTGCGCTTTGACTCACGTTCAAAAAGTGCTCAGGTGCATGACATTTTGCAGCTACCGCAATTGACCAGCTGCTCCACACTCTGCTTGGCATTGCATCACTTCGCACGGGAAACATGAGTTGTATGTTCACACCAATTGCGTCATGTGCTTTGAAAAAGCGTTTTGAATACCTGCGATGTGCACATGTCAGCGTTAAGGCGACATAGAGCCTGCGTCTGCAACTTCAGCGTTACCACTGGAACGATGTTGAGTTTATGCGCACTGTATGCATTGCTAGATACTGCACAGCATGCTGCTGCTGAAGGCGGAGTATGCACAATGCCACTGCGCAATTTCTACTTGTTGATGTGGCTATACGCCGATACTCCTGGGACGTGGCAGCGCAGCTTCTGGCATCTGCAATTGGTTGGGGCCTGCTTGTGTGTCAGCCATGCAATTCACCACGAAGGCAAGTTCGTTATGGAGGCAGAGGAACACCGGGCGGCGTAACTGCGCAGATACACGGCGCGCATGCTCAGCCCCCGAACACTCAACGCCTCACAGCTTGCCAACTCCCAGATTTCAAGACACACGTGCTCCCATGAATGCAGTACAGGAGTACAGCTCACGCCCAACGGCGTCAGTGCAGCCATAATGCGTTGTGCATCTACGGTAGCACAAGCACTCAATGCACCTGGGAACAAGGTCTATTGCGGGTTGCCGAGTGCAGGGATGCGTAGCTGCCTGCCCTCAAGTGTCTGAATGATTCCTGCATGCTAGACTGGTGCCAGATTAGTTGCAGCTTCGCTAATCAGAATTGCTGGCAACAGACCCCCCAGCATTTGAAGGCTGGAGCCATTGCTGCAGGATCACGCGCAGCAGGGGTGATTGTTTATGTTTGCCAGGTTTTCCTGCAGCATGCCAAGATCAACATGACTGGCCGTGTACTGAATGTTTGCTCTCCACTTGAAATTGGGTGCTATTGATATGGTACTACTTTGAAGTGACACTGTGAAATGCCCCTCAGGGCATGGACAGGAAGCAAATGTTATTGTGCCCCTGTTTGTTGTGCTCATTGTGCTCTTGCGGCATGCGCAGTGTGAAACGAAAGGCGTCATTGCACTACAGTAGTTTCAGCAACGCTGTGTGTATTAATGCCAAGCGCACAACTTCAATTCGCATTCTCACGCAAGCGCCGCCCATGCCGCAGGCACCATTCACAAGGGCAAGCGGGTCGCACGCACCGCACGTGTGATATGCGCCCCCACCAGGCGCAGCTCCGCGATCAGCGCGCTGTAGCAGAGCGACTGCATGACGTGGCGCATGCTGGCATCACCAATGACGCCGCCGCTGAGGTCCAGGCGCGTAAAGGGGGGGGTGCCGTCGCGCAGCATCCTGCGGCGAGCGCGTGATGCATACAGTATGCAGGTGTGGCACAGGATGAGCGCTGCTGCAGTGACGGATGTGTAGTCGTGGAGAAGGTTGACGTGTACTCGCTGCAGCTGTGCGCGTTGCTGCACATTTAGCTGGTACCGTCTTTGACGCCGTTCATTGCTTGAGGTCCAGGCGCGTGAAGGGGGGGGGGGCATCGCGCAGCATCCTGCGGCGCGCGCGTAGTGCTCATGCGGCACTGTTTGACTCATGGCCTATGACTGCAGCAGCGGCGACCACGGTTGTTGGTGGAAGGCACTTGCGGCTAACCACTCCTTGTCACCTAAGTAGAGCTCCCTGACCGTTTGATTCGTTTCCATGCGAGTGTGGCACAGGATGAGCGCTGCTGCAGCGACGGCCGTGTGGTGATCGAATACATGTGCGCTCACTGCGGCAGTGCGTTGCTGCACATTTAGCTGGTACCATCTGTAGCGCTGTGCATTGCTTGACGGAGGGAAGGGGAGCAGCAATAATGCATACCATGACTTACAGACAGCCATTTGAGACTGTAGCAGAGGTCACACAACGCCGTGGCGTGGCTACGGCGTGGCTGTCTATTGATGCAATGTTCTTTCTACTATCGCTCTTGTGCTGGCTGAGAAAATTGAACCTCAAAAGTGGCTCTGGATTGCATGCAGGCGCTCACTATCAGCCTACTCGCGCCACTTACTGCTGCTGCCAAGGTGTATGCACTTGCCTGTCAAGCAAAACCTCCGCCACGAACAAGGCCAGGACCGTAATCAGCACAGACATCATTTGTGTTCAAAAGTGTAGCAGGTTTTTCATAGGTATACTTATATGTGGTGTGCAAATCTACCTGGCAAGCAGCAGGAAGTCTCCATCGTCGAGCGCAGCACTGGAGAGATCCAGGCAGTCGCTGGTTGCGTCCGCCTACAACACGGACAGACACCGACAGGCAGTGTGATGAAAAGAAGTACTTCTAAGTGCATGGCAAGAGCAATCCAACACCTCGACTGTGAGTGAAAAAAGTGGCACATTTTCCAGGAACGATTGAATTACATGCCTGCGCACATTTGCTCATGAAAGTTCAACACTGACGCTCCCTTTTGCAACAATCTTGTAATTCATTGGCTGAAATGGTTAGAACACATGAGAGCCAGGCACCTCCAGACAAAGGAGAACATGAGTACATGAGCCCGCAGACATAACATAAAGCAAGGTGTAATCCAGTGATGCAATCACGTACAATGCCCCAAATTGGCGAAATGTTGATAATGTTTACACTTCACTAAATGCTAAAACTGAACAACATGCTTGACTGCAAAAGCACCAGCGCTGCCATCTGCCGAAGATTGACTCTTATTGTTGGTGTGCATAGAAACGACGAAGACTATATATCAAATTCATGCCTTGGCTGCTTCTCGATGTACAAGTATAACTGCTTGCACAGCAATCCTACACTTTTTTGTACACAATTACATCCAACAATAAAGTTTAAACCTTCCGTCCAGCGAGTGCCCTGCCCAATGATAATCTCCTTTGCAGAGCAAATAATCGTACATTGTAACACACCTTCCATCTAGCCAGTGCCCTGTTCATTTCCTCCTGCCCCTTCTCCTCCATCGCCGCTGCGGCCTCCGCGCGCTGCCTCAGCGCCTGCGCAGCCGGCTCATACGTGGCCGTCACTGACGTCATGCGCCGACCGCCGCCAGGCAGCGCGTCTGAAGCGCGCATGCACCGCAAGACAATAAGGGGTAGATGAGGCTCAAGGGCCCGTGATCAGTACTACATTATTTGGGTGGTGCTTGCGCGGCTTGTTGCTGAGCACTGGGCACCTGCAGGGCCAATATGAAAGCCGCCAAGACCGACTTCATGAGGATGATTACTCGCACGAAGTCGGCTGACTCGCCCGGTGAGTTGAGATAGCTCCACTGTAGGAATGTGGCTCCAGGCACAGTAAAGTGCGCGAGCTCAGGAATGGCAGGTCCCACCACGCAACAGAGCTATCTCAGCTTATTTCACATTGCTTGCCAATGCCATGCACTTTTGGCAGACAGTCACACTAATCCCACTGCCTCAGAGCACTTTAACCAAGAAGGCTGGCGCGTGATGTACCTTGGTCGACACGCGTGCGTCCCGGAGAAGCCAGCTGAAGTGACAGCCGCCTGTTCTCTGGACTGACAGAAGCGACTGTGCCGGCGCCCGCCGGTGCGCGCCTGTGCTCCCGCAGCTTGAGTGCGTCCATGCTCTCCAGCAGCTTCTGCGGTGACCTGACGGCATTGGCCAGGTTTCTGCCCGCCTGCAAAGAGCACAAGTACATATAGACGCAGTACCTGAGTTCTGTAACACGGGGGCCGCGATTTGGAGCCAAGTGACGTGCTGTTGGGTATACGCCCAAGTTTGGTTGGTGAACCTCGCTACGACGATTGTGTGCAAAATTCACTAGTGTAGTTTGTGAGCCTTGCTACGGTGCTAAAAAAAAAGTATGTCTGTGTGTGCAAAGCACTGCTTCTGTAAGAACCTGAGACCGGAATTACGGACTGCAGTTGAAATTTGCAGGCTTGCACTTCAGATCTGTTTGACTGAATCATTGTTAGACGCAAGAAAGTCGCCACTCTCACTTGAGATGTCACGTAGTTGGCGTCCAGGTTGCCGGTCCGCATATACTTGAGCTGCCTGCGACGCCTGCCTGATGGCAGCGCATCCAGATCATCCGACATCTGTTCCACTAGCTTCACGCCAATGCTGAGCCGACACTACTACGCTGTTGGACGCTTGCTGTGTCACCTGGCTATCGCGGTGACAATGTAGCACAGCTCCAGAAGGCGTCACGTGGATGTTAATGTATAGATCCGTTACTCCGAAGTATGCGAGTCACATGTGGCAGATCTGTGTTGTGGTTTGTGCATTGCATTGCGACGCAATCATGCTGAGTGCGAGGAGTAGAACTCTATTTTCAGCAGTGGTTCACCGCAGGACACCATGCCTTCAGATCCACAGGCACGATGCTCATTCACTTGGGGTCCAGTTTCAGCTTTGTCGATTGCTACGTACCTCCAGCGGCAGCCGAAGCAGGCGCAGGACAAAGGAGGAGGACAAAGTGGACTTGGAGACGCTCAGCGACGAAGAACTGTACAAGACGCTGAAGCTGGAAGTGCAGCAGCAGCAACAGCAGGCTCCAGCTCTCGACACACCTGTGGGCATCATTCCTCGTGAGTGATAAAGCGCAGAGCAATCACTAGGATGCACAGAAGTAAGCCCAATATCAGCTACAGCAATTGGTGATGTCTGATGTGGGGGGCCTCGAGGTATTCTGACGTGGCTGTTGTTCCTGCCTTTGTAGTGCTACAGAGTTTTGCGCTGTGCTGCATCAGCTTGTACTCTTAGTAGATGGAAACAACGAATCAAAATATCGTAGAGCTCTAGGTGACGTGATATGGGCACAGCAACAACGACGTGAACACCAGGAACAGCAACCGTGTAGTCTTGCAGTTCTGAAAGCAACATTGGTATAGGATGTGCGCGTGTGATCATCGTAATGTGCTCATACGGTCATCATGCACCCTTCGTGATCGAATCAAGGTTTTCGTACGATGCCTCATGCCCGCAAGCCGCGACAACCCGGTGCTCGCCTCAAGCACCAGCACACCAGCAGCGGCACAAGTTCAACGGGATTCTGGACAGAAGGGGGACGCGGGGGGCGGGCCTGACAGTAGCGATGGCTCGCATGCCGAACGCCGGTTCTGCTCACATGCAACCAGCACGCCTGACCCAAAATACGTCCGTGCTTCTCCCCCCCTGCACCCAGCCCGGAAGCCACGAGACCCTGACGCAGATGTCGGACGGGGCGTGCAAAGCAGAGGCGAGTTCAGGGGGGCGTGGGGGGGGGGGGGTATGGAGGGGGGCCTGGACAGCAAAGTGCCGCACTTTGGCAAGCTGTTCTTCACGCGGCGCGCGCGGCCGCACGCGACGTTCGGCGGGCGGATGAGCACTGACGCCCTGGAGCGGTGGAAGCAGGCAAGCGTCTCGAAGCACGCAGTGAGAGGGGTTGTGCAACACATGACTGTAGTTGCACGGTCACTCTACAGTAGGCCTGAAGTATTTTCGCGCGGCCGCGGCAACTTTAATTTGATGCATAGCGTGCAGCTGAGCACTGCGTGTTTGTGGTTGTAGCAACAGGTGAGCAACTTCAGGCATGACAGAGTTTAGAGGAGCCCTGAGGTGAGAAGGTTCTGATTTGCATGAAGCGTGCGTTTGGGTCGGTATTGGATGCAAAATCTCATGTCATGTACGGCTCCAGGATGAGCGTTGTCCAGAAGCAATGAATACTGCCAAGAGGGGATGTTGAAGGTTGCAGTGATTGAGCGGGGCTCGTACTGTTGATTGCATGCGTAAATACTTTCGTAGCCTCGTGCAAGCAGTGCACGTGGCAAAGTGGAGGGCATGAAATCGAGAGCCGTCAGAGTACTTTAGCAACCAGACACCGAGCACCTGTACAAAGATGTTGATTTTGATGGCTTGTACTTCGGTTCATCTCAAGCACAACATGCTGCTGCGGCTGGGCTTCACTGTCGTGCGGAGCACAATGTGCATCTGGAACATATGACAGATCGCAACACAGGCAAGCGCTTGACAACACAGTGTTTGACATCGAGGGGCTCGTCCATGTGCATGCGGTCGCTACTCGCAGAGTGTAGTCCAATGACTACTAGCTGCATCAAGTACTCTGATGCAACTAAACAGTGAGCTTTGCAGCTGACCCTGCTCTTCCTACCTCCAGAAGTACCAGGTGACTGCAGCGACGCTTTTGCTGCAACTGTGCACTGCTGTCAGCGCATTGAACTTGAGAAGTGGTGTGCGCGTGCCGCGTTGCAATGCTTCACGCACGTGGCACCCGGTGCACGCTTGCCTTGATCCCACTTGGTACATGCGTGGTGATGTGCACCCTCAACAGGCGCTGTGCACGTGCAGCATTTGTTGCGACAGTGTTCGCACATCGCTGCACACAACCGATTGGCTAAAATGCTCTTTCGTGTCTGCTTTGCAGGTGCTTCAAACACGCACCAATCCGCAGCTCAAAAACTCATTTCGGCGCTACAGGGAGCGGGTTGCAGACTGCCGCGGCACTGCCGTCTACAAGGTGCGAAACGGCAGCGGTATATGCATGTGCGCTTGGCAACATCAAATTCTTGCGTGTCTCAGCCGCCAGTGCTGTACCGTGCTGGCTTCGTCTGGTTCTACACAAGGCTTGAATGCACCCCCTGCTGCGCACTGCAGCTCCGCAAGCCCCCCACTGCGCAGCTTGAAGCGCGTTGAGCGCGGCTGCAGCGTTGAATACATACATGCACCATGAAGAAGCTACCAATATCGCATATAACCCACGCTGCCTTGCTCATTGCTCAGGGCACAGCTCACTGTGCACCTTCACGATGTGCACACAAGGAGCATGGCTGCAGCCTTGATTACGCGTGCATTCGCCATGAAGGGTCGGCTATTCTCACTCATCTTACGCTGCATTGCACATTGTGCAGGGCACACCTGTCGGGTTTGAACATGAGCCCAGTCCTCCCAAGGGGCCTCAGCCGAAGGGCGCGCATTTGCATCAGGTACTGGTCCCACACATGCTTTGAAGTGTATGAATATATGCAGCTGAGGATAGTAGGTCCTGCATTCATGCATATCAACTACTCTTTTACGCAACCGCTTGCATCGAGATGACGTTTCCGCAAATTCATGAACTGCTGCCAATGTGGCGTGCATATAATGTTCGAAGCATGGACTAGGGCTGAAGCTGAAGGGGTGTCGAGTTGCTTCAGTGTACTTCTAGATCTATTGTGCAAGCCCAGCTGCAGTGTCTGTGCCCTCCGACTCATGTCCCTCATGCAAATGTGGCCTGACACAGCAAGCCTGTTGTGCCTGGCTTGTCTCGCTCCAACACAGCATATGGCATTTCCTCACACTGGTAAACCCCTAAGCCTTCAACTTCACTGGTTCAAAAGCGTTTGATATACACGTCCAGTGGTGAAACATGTCACCGAAAAATGGGTGTGAAACCTATGTCCTCAGCTACCTGCCGCGGCGCTGCCACATGTGCACACTCCAGAGCACGCGAATGCGCCTGTGAGCGCTGCCGCTTGCTGCATCTGCAATTCACAACGTTCAACCCCTAAAGCCCCCCCCTCATGCGCTGCAGCGCTCTGCCCGTACCTACATGTGACAATTGCCCCCATGCCCCTGCTGCGCGCGCAGTTGCCGGTGGTCTACGGGCCGGACGAGACGTGCATATGATGCGTACGTGAGCCACCGCATGCTGCCCGCCTACGCGATTGCGCTCTGCCCACACCTACTTCAGCTGCTTGTACGCCCTTGCTGCTCGCGTAGTTGCCGGTGGTCTACGGGCCGGACGAGACGTACGCATACGTGAGCCACCGCATGCTGCCCGCCTACGCGATCGCGCGCCGCGTGCTCGAGGAGGCCAGGGACCTGCTGCCAGGTGCGCAAATAGTGCGCGTTGCCTCATACTTGAAATCATGCAAGCAGTCCAGCAGGTGTAATGCCGATATAATTGACCGCCAGTGACACTGTGTGGCGATGCTTTGAAGAGAGATGAGTATCACCGCGTGCTCGAGGAGGCCAGGGACCTGCTGCCAGGTGCGCGGTGCCTTGCACTTCAAATCATCCAAGCAGTTCAGCAGGTTTGATGCCAATGTGGTGGCTGCCAGTTACGCTTGGTGATGATGTTGCAAACAGACAAGTATAAGCAAAGCCTGGACACCCGTGGCAGTTGGCACGTGCTGGTTATACTGCGAGGTGGCATGTTGGTGAATGCAGTATACACGCCGCGCATCTTTCAAGGTATGAACTTTGGCGGTCTTGTTGCATGCCGTGCACAGTAAGGTCGTGCAGCGGCATCGCTTTTTCTGCATCCTTTCATACGTTTCCACCGCATGCACTGTGTGGATACTCAGTGCCTGACTGAGTTTGATGTTCAGTCATCAGCTTTGAGGCAATGACGACATGCTCATGGCTAAGCGATGCGTTGCACCTTGCCTCGCACTTGGTTGCGCATGAACTGTGACACAAGGGCTTGCGCGCTACGGTAGTTATCTGGAAGCTTCAGCTCACTACAACGCTATGCTAACGCCGTGGAAACCACCGTCAAGCAGATTGCGGCGTTGTGCCTGCAGCACATACCGCATGTACTGACGCGGTGCTGACTATGAAGCTATCTTCGTGTCGCAGGGTTTGAGCCAAAGAGTCACTTGGACTTTGGGGCTGGCCCTGGCACGGCGGTACTGGCCGCACGAAGCGCCTGGGGCCTGGATCCTGCCAAAGACGATGAGTTTGAATCTGAATCTCAGGATGAGTACGAGTCACAGGATGAGTACAATTCGGATGACTCAGAGGATGAAGTGGAGGTAAGCCGCTGAACCACTCCGCTTCCAAGTGTAAGCCCGTGCTTGCAATATCGATACTGACGCCAGAAGGTGGTGCTTGGTAGCCTGCACAACTTGTCGTTGTTGGCTTTCACTCTTGTTGTGCTGAACTTCATTGAACTTGCACTGCGGACCACTCTATTTCTACAAACAATGCAGTACTGCTCGCGCGTCGCACAGAACTTGGTCGATGTTATGTGTAGCTCAGTGCGACATGGAATGACAGCCCTGAGGGCCGGTTCATCGTCAGCTATGTCAACATCCATCATCTAGTTTTGACACCATGATGCGCACCTATCTGCCCTCAAATCTGTCCCCTGCCCCCCCATTCCCCCCATCCCCACCCCCGTCCCCCCCCATTCCCATCACTGTTATTTACATCCTTCGCTCTTCTGATCTGCTGCACGTGCCATGGCGCCATAATGCAGTCTACACTTGCATAATGCAGTCTACACTTGTGGCGTTTGTCACCCCTTGTTGACAGGAAGGGGAGTGGGTTGAAGAAGGCGACGGCCAGTTGGCATGGTCGACTGAAGCTGGCACAGATGCTGAGGGACAGTCCGATGAAGGCGCACAGGCAAAGGTGCAGAACGCTCATGCTTGGAAGCACTGAACTTGAAATCACTGCCGCACATAGGTCGGAGCATACGCGTATTGCAGCCGGTAACACTTTCTCACTTGCTATGGCGCTCACAATCAACAGATTTGGCTTACTTGAAAGTATGTGACACGAAGCATGTTTGACAATGACCTGCTGTCTCATGCATTGAGTGGATGATGGCTCGTCCGTGGCCTTGTACCTTTTATGTGAGCCCTCGGCACTGAAGTAGTGCACGGCCACTTCAAAGCAAGTTTTCATGGAGCACGCTTTGTTGGCATCCCAGGCGGCATGCGCGTTGTGACATGGCTTTAGAGTCATATCTCAGACCTTCAACAAGTGTGTCAGTGATGAGGGTAGATGCTGCGAAGCACAGAAAGAAAGGGCTCTCCCAGATTAAGAAACAGACTACTTTGATTAATGCCTTCACCTTGCAGATGCACCCTGAGGAGTGCAACGCAAAGGCGAAATCCTCAGATGCACATCATTTGTGTCCAGTCCCATTCTGGTACAGCAGCATCACTATGCATACGACGAGCTACACGATGCGCATGATGGTTCGCCCTGTGCTGCACTCTTTCCTACTGCCGCGACTCGCGCGTTGCACACGCAGCAACCATCTGCAGCGCTCATTCACTCGAACCGGTGCAGTTGGCTTAGTAGTGTGGAAAAGTCGCATTGATCAATGCTGTGGATATGTGGACGCGCCAAAACCCCTGTGCCCACCCTGACTTCTGTGATGCCGATGACAAAGCCGTGGGTCAAAATACAATGCAACGAGTCAGAGTCAGACTCTGATCGCCGCCCCACATGCACTGCGCGCGCACAGGGCGCGTCCGCCGTCCTCAGCGATGTGAGGCTAGTGGAGAACTCGCGCGCCATGCGCGATGCCGCGGCCACAGTGCTCGGCAGCCTGCCGAGCGCTGGCGCCAAGGTCAGCGTCAGCGCCAACCTCGTGGAGGCCAGCGAAGCGGCGCTGGCGCAGGTGAGCATGTGGTGAAGATGGAGTTGAAGTTTATATAGCGCGTGAGAAGCACAGTGCTTGACGGCCTCTGCCGAGCGCTGGTGCCAAGGTCAGTGTCAGCGCCAACCTCGTGGAGGCCAGCGAAGCGGCGCTGGCGCAGGTGAGCGTGTGTGTTGAAGTTTGATTTGAAGTTTATATCGCGCTTGAGAGGCACCGTGCTTGGCGGCCTCTGCCGAGCGCTGGTGCCAAGATTATTGTCAGCGCCAACCTCGTGGATGCCTGCGAAGTGGGGCTTGCGCACGTGATCATGTGTTGAGGTTTGACTTCAAGTCTGTGCTGCGGGTGACGAGGGGTTTGGGTCGGCTGGCAGGTGCCCCGTGTAAAGTATGGAAAGCATCAAAGGTGTTGTGCTAGAAGCGGACGCGCTGCTGCTTTGAGCTGGCTCGCACAGGCTAGCTTGGCGCAGGTGAGTTGAGCTGAACCTGTATCGTTGCGCCACATACTTTGAAGTATATACGGTACCCAGGACTTGACATCAAAGCGCTGTAGGCATCTCCCGAGTACAAGGCCGCACATGTTGACCATACTTGTAAGGGCGCATGGCAGTCCTGCTGGCATCGATCACCTCAAACCGAAATCAGGCAAGGTTTGCCAAGCACCCCGCTGTGCACACACCCTGCTCGAAGTATGATGCCTGACAGCAACGCTCATCGCGCGCAGCCGCTGTGTGGTTTGCCTGTCTGTCACTGGCGCATACCGCAGGATCACTCAGACAGAGCGATCAGCATCCGCGTGTGGCTTTCGCCCACAGCCGTGTTCATTCTCTTCGCGCGCTGCCCCCCCCCCCCCCCCCCCCACACCGCAGGGCAAGTCGTACGATCTCGTCACCGCGAATTATGCGCTGGCAGAGCTGCCTACAGCGGACCAGCGCCTCGCGGCTGCCGCCCTGCTGTGGCGCCTGGTCAAGCCTGGCGGCGCGCTGGCCGTTGTGGAACACGGCGATGCGCGCGGCAGCCACGTGGTGCGGTCGCTGCGCCAGGTGAGCTGCAACTGCCACAATCACTGCCGCGTGATGTAATCAGTGCGTCCTTTCAGAGTGCAGGCGGTAGCTGTGGCGGCGGCTTGTAGAGGCCTGGAATTGAAGGTTACCCACATTTTAGCATGAGAACACAAGATGAGCACGCCAACACAGGTGGTGCGGTCA
The DNA here is from genome assembly GCA_017506865.1 of Tribonema minus. NCBI lineage: Eukaryota > Xanthophyceae > Tribonematales > Tribonemataceae > Tribonema > Tribonema minus. The sequence goes on along the minus strand of JAFCMP010000097.1, from coordinate 42,305 downwards.
ATGCGGCAGGTGAGTTGCGAACGCCGAATGTTACGTAATTACTTCCTTGCAAAGAATACCTGATGGCGGACCAGTAGCAGCTGCGCAGGGCCAGCTGCTGCTGCACCATGTGCCGGCGGGGCCTGTCTCACGCTTCAGAGCAGCTATGAAGGTGTCGCTGGAACTTCACTGCTACAGAACAATGGCTGCTTTTTTGGACAATGCATTGGCCCCCCAAGCGCGCATAATAATCAACCCAACCATGGTGATGCACCAGTTCCCCCACCCTGTTGGGCGCGATACCGTCGACAAGTATCTACGCCCAACGAATACGTTGCAGAACGCTGCGTAACGCCACTGACATGTGTAAAATGCCCACGTCAGGTGCAGGGCTTGCCTGGCGACGCTGTACAATGCTTTTACGTGTGCAGGCGCTGCACAAGTGGTTATGTGTGCAGGCGCTGTCAAATCACCTGTACGACTCACGCAATTGCGCATGCACAGGTGGTTGTACAGCGCCAGCACTCATCAAACATTGTAAAGCTTTGCTACGCAAGCCCTGCACCTGACATGGGCACTCAAAACATGTCAACAATGTCATGCAGCGTTCTGCCACTTATCAACTTGGGTCTGGATGCTTGTCGCCGGTATTGCGCCTGAAATGCGCCTCTGCACAGGCTGAGAGAACTGGTGCGTCACCTTGGTTGAGTCGTCCATAGTGAGCGCTTGGGCCGATGCGTCATCGGCACTTCTATAGCAGTGACAGCTCCGGCGACGCCTTCACAGCGTTTCTGAAGCGTGCGAGGAGCCCGGCCTGTGCATGTTGCAGCGGTACCTGGCCCTGCACAGTTGCCATGGGGTCCGCCACCAAATATTCTTTGCGGCAATTGCATTAGCGGCATCATCAGCGTATGAAAAACACACAATCAGGTTACTGACTTGAAGTTGACTCAGCAGCAGCAGCACCACCACCACCTTCACGACCACCACCACCACCATCAGCAGCAGCAGTAGTAGCATGGCAACACGTGTGGCACACACGCCGTGCAGTCGGATACGCAGGCGAGCTGCAACTGCCGCGCGTGACATAACTGCATCATTGCAGTTGTTGGGGACAGCTGCCAGGAAGCCTTGCAGAGCGCAGAGCGCTCATTGCACAGTGCGGCGCCGGTCTTGGGCCATCGCGACCGCCACGCAATGCGTTCGTTGCAGTGCTCAGCTTTGCTGTTGCGCGCACCATACCCCCCGAGTGGAAATGATCTCTCTCACTGCTGCTTGTATGTGTTTCTCCTGGAGCACTGTCAGACAAGTCACTGCGAAAGCGCTTGATACTGCTACTGTGAGTTGCTTGAAGTAGGGCGGGGACACTGTGCTGGCTGCGCCAATGTACAGTTGAAGTTGAGGACGCTGTCACAACGGGTACAGCGTCATCATTGCTTTTGCGTGAATGGCCGCAGCATGTCACGAACTACTGCACCCTTCTACCACGCGGCAATGGTACCCATGCGTTCGCCGCCACCACCATCTGCCCTCTGCCACTTAGCCACTGACCTGCAGCAGTTCAGCCCCATTCAATCACCGCACTCCCCCGCTGCCGCCCGCAGTCCATACTGGACGGCACGGAGGGCCACCTGGCAGGCTCTCCCGACGAGTACCGCGTAGTGGGGGGCAAGCAACGCTCCTCATACATGCGCCACCATCACCGTTTCTCATGCGTTCACCGCCATCACAGCCTCTAAAATCCCCTCAACGCATTCCCTCGCTACCATCTTGCAGTCCATACTGGACGGCACAGAGGGCCACCTCGCAGGCTCCCCAGAAGAGTACAGCGTAGTGGGCGGCAAGCGGCGCAGGAAACGGCCCGAGGGACGTGCGCGTGTCATCGCTCCGTGCCGTCACGATGGGCGCTGCCCCATGGGCGACGAGCCGAAGGTCGGCATCTGCCGCTTCTACCACCAGGCAAGCTCTCATTATTCAAGTATGCTATATATATACTGATTACTGAAAGGAAGAGAGGGTCGGCATCTGCCGCTTCTACCACCAGGCAAGCTCTCACATGCTGTATGTTCACTGATTACTGAAAGTAAGCGCGGGTTGGCATCTGCCGCTGCTGCCACCAGGCAAGCTCTCGTATGCTGTATATTTACTGATTACTGAGGGGAAGCGCATGTCGGCGTCTGCCGCTTCTACCACCAGGCAAGGCATGCGCTGTTGCCATATCTGCTGTAGGATTATTGATTGCTGAGAGGAAGCGCATGGTGTGTGCGCAGATGCACGCGCGCACGGCATGCCAAGGGGTAGCGGTGGGCTCTGATTGCGGGGGGTCGTCGAAGCCTCAGCTACAGAGAGTGTACTCTTGGTGGTTAACAAGAGTGCTCTGGTGAAGCGATACTTGGGCAACTTGAGTGCAATGCGAACTCCTCAGACGCAGCCTACGACAAGCACTATTGACAGCTTGTTCAGACCAATGCAGCTGCCTTGCTGCCTCGGCGCCTATTCGGTGTGACTTGACACCGTGCCTGCCCATATCTGGGGATATCTTCAGACTCAGCAAGTGCATGGGAATGCCACTATGTAGAAGGCTGCCGTAGTTTTGGCTGCGACCGCACAACCTACCTTACAGATCTACTGTATCGAGACATTCGGCATTCATGCGCAGTTCCTTTTCAAATGATATGTGCACTCATGCTGTTCTTTTTTTGCCAATCTCCCATGCTAACCGCTGCGCAGGTGCTGTGCACAGTTCCTAGGTGATATCTGCACTCATGCTGCTTTTCTTTTTTGCTAATCTCCAATGCTGACTGCTGCGCAGGTGCCGCGCATGTCTCAGCGGCTGGAGGGGAACACGGGTCTCTCTCACGAGGCCTTCTCGTACGTCGTGCTGCACAAAGCTACTGATGACGAGCCTCAGCCGGGCGACATCACAACGTCCGTTGCCCTGCTGCGCACGCTGGTGAGTGTCGCCTCTCGGGAATAGAAAGTGCGTGCTCGATAGAGTGCGGTGATGCTTTACTAATGTTGCCAGTGCACTTGATGCAGCAAGGATGGCATGTAGAAACCTCGAAACGTGACCACACACATGTATAAATGCAGTTGCTGTCATGTGCGGTGATGCGCAAGGCAACAGGCAGTGGGCACAAGCCCAATTGGCAACGATGCTTTGTTGCTGCTGCACTTGGCTCGAGCACTCGGTAGACACACCGCAATATCTTTCTTGCATCATGTGGATGGTTGCACTGCCATAGTGAACTGAGGGAGATCATCCTTGTACGGCTGCTGCTGCAGTCGCCAAGCCAGGCAAAGGCTGCAAGGACCGCATCTGCTTGCGCCACTTAACATCATCAAACATTTCCGAACTCATGAGTCAAAGCTACAGGCAAGGCCAACGGAAAGCAATAGAGGTTGTTCCCTGACGCTGAAAAATCATGAGGCAACATGTAGACACAACATCAGCGCTCAACACCACTTGTCTAAATTCATGTGTGCCACTCGCAACGGCAGATTGATCGGAGCATTCATTCCGATTCACACAAGTACATGAGAGTGCTACATCCCGATTTGCTCAAATACACGTGTTCGGCAGTTCATTGAAATGTTTGCAGTTTGAGGTTGGAGAGGCACTCATGCAGCAGGATGCCACAAATGTGCAGAAACAGTGCTCTAGGTGTTTCAAGCGCGCCACCACCCTTTGATCACCCATCATGTCAGCAGTTCAAAGCAGCGCCAGTGATGCCTTGCATGGCGAGGCAGTAGTTACGAGTTCTTTACAAGTAATTTCTGCCGGCAAAGAAACTGCTTTGTGCTGTGCAAGCAAATTCAATGGCATTGCCTTGCGTAGCACCGCTCAAGTAGTACACAACATGACATTTCCTGGTGGATTTCATTCCGTGTGCAGGTGGCTGCAAACGCTACAGAGGACCCTGAGGCGGCACTCGGCGAGGCCGTGACAAACTTCCAGCGGGCACAAGGCGACCCTGCATACATACCTACCGCAGGTGATGCTCAGCAAGAATGTGTATTCAAATCTTTGTCTCTGACAGCGTCGACATGATCAGGCCATGCAGTACACATAACATGAACTGTATGTGGTGCATCTCAGTACTGTGTTGCGAGCACTGATACATATTGGATGCAGCAAAGCTGCCATTGACAGGCATGGGTGATTTCAGCCTCTCTATAACCTGCTGGACAAAAGCGCGTTTCGTTGCGCCATCAGGCGGGCAAAATCTCTTGCTACCGCTGACACGCCACCCTTCTAATGTGCAGCTGGCCGTGGTATACGAAGTACGACCATTGATCCTCTGGCCGCACACTTACCAGGTTCAGGGCACACGCAGTCAGGTTTCTTGCTGCTCCATATGCACCCTGTTTCTGTCGACTCTTCAGCTGCAGCAATGCTTCAAACCACCAATGATGTCCAGCTTTACCTCAAGATCTATGCAGATGACACGCGCATATCTCCAGCACGCAGCTCCAGCGGGCGTGCACACCGGTAGCACATGCACAGTACCGAGCATCAGTGGTGGCTGGTACATGTGCACTTGAGGACATTCAATGCTGCACTTGATTCCAGCAAGCCTCGGGCATGCACCTGCCGCGAGGCTGACATTGGAGACAGCGACCACGCAAGTGGCCTTGAGCATGCGCCTGTTGCTGTCACACTTCAGCAAGCGGCGTAGGGCTAAGATCTGGTGCTTATTGCACATTTTTTTTCTGCACGCCATGCTCGCACAACGCGCTGCAGCACAGCACCAGGCGTGGACGTGCCCCCGCCACTGCAACACGACAGTCACGCTGCATTTGATACCATTACACGAAGCGGTTTTGCCAGCAAGGGGCGAGTAACAGCGAGTCGCGCCATAGCAGCCACACGCGGCATCACTGTCACCCGCAGGCCCTGCTGCTGCGCCTGCCTCATCCTCCGCTCCTCATCGCCCTGCTCCGCCAACCAAGCTGCAGACGCCGCCGACGCCACTGAACCTTAAATGACAAGCCTCGCAGCTGTGCCTCATTCTCTGCTTTTTGCTGCCCTGCTCCGCCGATGCAGACACAGACGCCGCAGGAGCCGCCGCCGCAGACGCGCCGGGCGACAGCGGCGGCGGCCTCCTGGACACGGCCGCGGTGCGCGGCGAGTGGGCGCGCATCATACGCAACCCCGCCAAGGCGCACCAGCACGTGCTGCTGCACCTGTGCTCGCCGCAGGGCGCCCTGGAGAGGGTCATCATCAACAAGGCGCGGTGGCGCCACGCGCAGGTGCGCTCGCGCTTGCTGAGCACTGATGCGAATGTCCTGCATGCGTTATGGCGGAGCCTTGTGGTGGCTGTGACCGTTTTGCCGCCTTTCTGGCCGCTGCACGGCCGTTCTGGGCGTGGACGGCACACTGCATGACAGCTGTGGGTACAGGGAGGCATTAACACACATCCAACATACCTCACATTTGAAGAGGTGGTCAAACTGCCATGCCAAGGGATGAGGGGAAAAGTGCTGATGCAATGCACGACACAGTTTCATGAGGTACCGACACAACTGTTTGCACATGGAACTACCAGAGCACTTGTGCACCATGTATGTGGTACAAACATTGTGGAATGTCAGAGTGCCATGGTCTCATCACAGCGGGCGTGTCAGTGCGGTTTGTTGCAAGTGCATGCTATTAGTGCTCAGCTTCGGGAATGACTTACTCTGTGGGTCTTAGCCAGGTTCAGGATACCTGAACAGTGCCAGATCAGTTTTGGCTGGACGTGTGCGTACCCTGCTCATTCTGCGCATGCGCTTGGCTCGCGTGACTCACGTTTCGCTGTTTCCGGCTTTCGCTGGGCACGCACTTGAGTCCCCCCCTACTCTAGAGTCTTGACACAATTTGACCACATTGCGCTGGCTGCTGGTCGCAGGGTGTCTACATAGCGGCGCGCAAAGCCAGGCTGGGTGGCCTTTGGCCGTGGCTACCCGAGGTCTACATAAAGGAGGATCAGTCGCTTGCAGAAGGGTTTAGCCAGGGGCTTGAAGGGGACGATGATGAGGACGGTGACCCTGATGACGACAGTGCATGCGGTGCAACTGCCAAGAAGACGCGGCCAGCGCGTGGTCGGCGACTCAATAAACGATGAGCACTGCTGTTGTCAGTGCTAGTTCCATCTGATGCTTCATCTTGGTCTTCAGCTGCGCTGTTCTGTTGTCAATGCTGCATGGGGGGTGCACACGGCACGCGAATCCAATGCAACATGCGATGCACGTGCTTGGAGGCGCTCATGTCTGCGCCTCTGTGCAGTGCCTCGCTTTGTAGTACTGCGGTTATGAACAGCCCCCCATGGCTGTTTGCAGAGGCATCTGCATCACCATACGCAATGTGCATGATCACTGCACTTATGTGTGTGTGTGTACAAGAACTTGCAAAGACTCATCTTGAAGTGCGCTCCCCCCAGTTCAAACCCTTTGCAGCAAATGGCTTGCATAGGCAGTGATAAATGCCAAGTGCACATTTGCAACTGGATTGTCACACCAATGCAGGTCCCGCATATGTACATGCCATCTCCGTGCCGCACCCAGGAGTTGACAAGGGCTTTGCTCCTACAACCCGTTTTGAGAAACTAGACCCACGATTTCGCATTCTGTCAGTTGTCGAAGCCAGCGGCACCGGGCTGAAGGAACAACCTGAACATGATTACAACTACCCATGAAGCACACACACACACACACACACACACACACACTCTGATACGACAACATCTGCATTCTGAGCAATTATACAAGGTTCGCCCGGCAGATGAGCGCAGCGCGTTTGCACCTTGTTGTTGACAAAGTTTGCACAGCAGAGCAGCAATTGAAGAGGCCCAAGTACGTATGGACTTGTATTTACAAAGGCCCAAGGGAGGCCGGGTTGCCTATGCAATCGAAAAGCTTGCGTCAACGCAGCAGCCTAGTCTGCGCTGTGCCCTAGGAGCTTGGATACCGGCGCTGCAACACAGCCCAGCATCAAGTACTCGTAATCAAGTCGCGCGGCGGGAAGTCGGGGTTTTGGATTTTTCAGCGTGCCCTCGGGAATGATGAGTCCGAGCACAAAGTGAGGTCATGGCTGCTTCGTAGAGAAGACAAGCGGCAACTGAGGACTTCAGCAAGGTGCAAGCTCAAGATCAAGTTGAAGATCGTGAGATTTTTGCCAGCTTATCTACGGTTTGTTACACCATGACGCGGCAGGAGCAATGCGCATTTCTCTCCTCTCTGGTTTTCCTGGCCTGGAAGATTTGCTTTGTCTGTGTACGTGTAGCAGGGAAATGGAAGCGCTCACCAGACACAAGTGAGTTTGATCTGCGTCACTATTGCAGCGTGCTCGTGCAGTCCACCTGTTCGACATTGGGTGATTCATACGATGAAGCGAGGTCAAGGCTGCCGCTTACTACAGGATATGGACAGGCTCGCAGTTTTTGTCCTCGCAGGCGAATCATGCAATCGCCGTGTCAGGCAAACTTGTCGCAGGAAGAAGAAGGACAAATCTTGGACAGTTTGCAATAGGCGATGCTGCTTGCTTTTTCTTGGACAAGACACATTTTTTTTAGGATTTGCCGGTCACCCAGCCCAATTGCAGTTGCACTTCTGAGTACGCCAACACTCAACTTTCTTGCATCTTGGTGCTGCCGCAGAAGAATTAGGCTCGACTTTTCCAGTGCGCACTGAGTCCCCAATGCTGCAACTGCTTCCTCATGCTTCATCGCAGGTCTGTGTGGATGCCTTGGTATGCGCGCCTGGCCTCGCATGGCCCCCACTCTGGCCTGACGCCCAGCGATCACCGCTGCTGGCAACGCGCTGTGACACCCTGCAAGTGCGAGCTCGAAGCCCGCTGCACGTGCAACCTGAACTACAGGCACATAGCATCGTGCCTCGAGCAGCGGCTTGTGCGCCTGGGGCGCAATGCCACCATTCAGCTATGCATTGGGGAGGAGCCAATGCGGCTGCGGCAGTTTGTCCACCTGATCAATTCGGTGCCGACGTCAGGTACGTATGCATGTTCCGAATTCTGTCATCAACGTGTGCTGTCTTTGTACTCTCCACCTCTTGTGCCTGCAACCGCGCCGTGACCTTCAACACAGTGGGGTCGAGGCGTGTCCTTCATTTGCTTGCTCTGCAACATCACGGGTGCAGCCTGAGAGCATGCATGGACTCAGCAGCAGCATGCATATACGTCGCGCGCCGCGGTGCTGAGACGAGTATTGCCTTCTGCTGCCGTAGGCTATCACAGCAGATTTATGTGCTGTGTTCAGCAGATGTACATGTCCACCACAGTGCAGACGCAGCTGACGCCATCGCAGTTAACCTCCTGGAGTGCAGCCGCCGCCGCCGCCTCCGACGCGTCAAGCAGGGGCATGCGGTGCGCTGCTGCCCCTCCTTTGCTCCAATGATTCTCAGCTACCGTCAATTTCAACCTGCGCAGGAATCTTCGACACCGTCGCCGCGGAACTGCTGCGCGCCGCCGACTCCGACGCGACCAGCCTGATGACGGTGGCCGCGCTGCTGCTCTTCGGGACACGCCCTGCGCTGCACGCTCACAGCAGCAGCGCTCAGGCAGTGGCCGCTCTTGCCGCGCCAGTGCTCAGCGCTCAGCAGGGCAGCGCTCAACAAGGCGCCAGCAGCAGCAGCGGCAGCAGCAGCGGCAGCAGCAGCAGCAGCGGCGGCGGCAGCAGCAGCGCTCGCCGTGGCAGCAGCGGCGTCGGCGCAAGCAACGCTCAGGTCGTGCTCCGTAGCTGGACGATGGGCGCGCTGTCGCCGCACGGCGGGCGCGCGCGCGACGCGGTCCTGACGCAATCGTTCTCGGTCGCGGCTGTCGCGGCCGCGGCGCTGCAGTGCACGCACGGTGAGCCCAAGTTCATATGCTCATGATGCACATCATGCGCAATCATTGATGGTGCTGACGCAGTCATTCTCAGTGGCTGCGGTTGCGGCCGCGGCGCTGCAGTGCACGCACGGTGAGCCTCCTAAGTTCTTGTGTTCGTGACAACGAATGTGTTCGTGACAACGAATCAAAGATTGTTGAGCTCTAGGTGACAAGGCGTGGTTAGCCGCAAATACCTTCCACCAATGACCGTGGTCGCCGCTGCATGATGCTTTATGCGTGGGCACGCCGCAATCGTTGATGGCCCTGATGACGCAGTCGACGTCGGCCGCGGCGGTCACGGCTGCGACACTGCGGCATGCACACCAGTGCAAGCATAACACCAAGGTGGTGCCACTCCGAAGTTGCCAACCAAGGCTGCTCAGAGTGGACAAGTGAAGAAGTATGATACTTAACCAAGGCTGCTCAGAGTGGACAAGTGAAGAAGTATGATACTTCTACATGAACGCTACGAGTGATATGTGTGGAATCAAAGCTGATGAATTGAATCAATGAAAAACGAATCAAAAGATCGTTGAGCTCTAGGTGACAAGGGATGGTTAGCTGTAAGTGCCTTCCACCATTAACCGTGGTCGTCGCTGCTGCAGTCATTGGCCACGAGTCAAACAGTGCCACCATTACCACAGTAGGCAACAAGACTTCTGTGTGCAAGCTTTTTAGCGTTCGAGGCATGGGCGTTCAGTATGGAAAGGTCTCACGTGTTTGGTAGGCCACCTCCAGCCGGTAGTCCCAACCACAGAGGTTCAGCAGCTTGCGACAGCGCTCTTGAATGCGTGTAGTGCAGAAGGTGATGAACGGGTTTTGAACCAATCTGTGCGGCGACACGGTGGCTCCATGTTGTTTAGCACGAGCTATCCATAGCATTCTCCTTTCCTCACCTACGAGCAGTAGCGTAGCAGGCGGAGCGCGTGTCAGGAGCCTTGTCTGATCCCCTAGCTTCGCCGCGCTAGAGGTGTAAACCTCCTTTTCTAGCTCCATCTACCCGGTTTCCATTCCATCTTGGGTTGTCCGGCGGCGCTTGATAAATTGAAACGTAATGAATTATGACAAAACTGACCGCGTCTCTTGGTGCTGGGTGATTGCTGACAGGCGGCGAACCTTGCGCCCTGTGGGACCAGCTCCTGGCAACGAGTGTCAATGTGAGTGCTTATCGACAGTCGTGCAGTGTGTGCACACCTTAGCTCCAGCGCCGGCAAAGTCACTGTTGAAGTTCCACATTGCGTGCTGAGATATGAGTAGACCGCTGACCTTGTTCAATTTTGGTTTTGGGGCTTGTGACATTGTAGCAGCAGTGCCATGAGTATGCAACTACTACGTCGCTCCACTTCTCAAGAAATTTGATTTTGCACCGCAGTACCCAAATCATTAATCTGCCCCGACAGTGACTGCATTCAGTAGTGGGTTTAGCTATTTGGCAGGCAACATGCTTCAGAAGGTGCGCAAGTACCACACGTTGTGTGAGGAAACCGCCAGTGCCCCAGTGACTGCATTCAGTGTGAGTTCAGCCTTTTGGCAGACAACAATGTTGCCGCAACATGCTTCGGGAAGTGTGTCAGTACCACACGCTGCGTGATGAAGCAGAAGTCAAGGTGCTTCGTGCAGTTCCCTCTTGCCTCAGCTCAATTTGTAGATGTTTGCTTGGCGTGTTGCTCGCTGTACGCAGGAAGTGATGGCGGGGGTGAGGGAACCAATCCTTCAAGTCCGCAACTAATCGCTGGCACCATGGCATTTGGCTGTGCTTCTCCATACTGGCGCAAGCGCACACCGCCGAGCAGCACATTGATGTGTACAAGGGCATGGCATTGAGATCTGCCGCAGGCCACTGGCTAATACTCTGGGAGCTTATAACCTGTTTGTACTCTGGCAAGCGCAAAACGTGGCAATTGCGTGTAGGGGTTCGTTCCTGCTATCTGAGAAGGCAAGTGGGGGCATGTTGTGAAGTAGTATCAACGGGTTTATTTTTCATGTGGTGTAGCGGAGCACTGCTACAGAGAGCCTGCCTGGAGTGAGCCAAGCAACCCCAAGCGCATGTCTCTAAAGGCATATCGCGGCTTGCAAGCTGAAAGGAGGCATGGCACAGGCACAATGTATTGTACATGATGTAAGCATCGACAAGAGCCAATACTGCACATGTGAATACACCTCTCGTTTGCGTGAGAGGCAACAAAACAGACTTGCTGACATAAGGTCATGGTGCGCTATGAATGCAATGTACTGAAAGCTGGTGACCAGTGTGCTACTGTGTGCCTTGTCTGTTCTGTGTGTGCATTGAACTTTTGCAGCAAGGCAGCCTTGCACATAGGCAAGAGTGTGCGGAGTGGAATAGGTCTTTACCTAGTTAGAATGTATGAAGCTTCCAGTGCAAGTTTGATGAAGTTGCTGGCGTGATGATTCGTTGCTGGCTGCTGTAACACAGCACTGCTGTGGTTGTTGCTTGTATATCGGCTATTCAGTAATGGCAAAGCATTGATGTTGACAAGCACGCATCACTGATTGATCAGCAAGAAGATGTGAATGCCGTGCGGCAACTGCTGCTAATGCTGCTGATGGATTTGAGACTTGTTCATGAGCAACAATAATGCTTCCCAAGGGCCAATTTGTGCACTGCATCTCACCGCTGAGGGCCTGGAAGGTTCCGTTTCCAGCTATAGAGAAACGGCCGGATACTACAAGCATGTGAGATTGCCTCTCGTCCGATCTGACAAATGGCCCTACGCTGCGGCCCAAGAATGGTACGACAAAGACACACCAACTGCTGACTGTGCGCCACATGGCAGTGCACCTGAACGCTGTTGCAGCTGCAGCGGCGAAGCAAACAACACTTCGCACTCTTGAAGCTTTCCCGCAACCCTGCTGGCTGTGGGGAGGTCTATTGTGACAGTGTGTTTAGAGCCCAAAGACATGTTATTCGACATGGCTGTGCCAGAATTGGCTTCCATAATGCTGTGATGGGGGACGCACTGCAGGTGAACCGCAGAGCAGTAGACTCTGAGGCCGACTCGTGTTGACTGGTGTAGGACCTAGGTGGGGGCAGCAGCAGCAGTGCTTGCTGTGGCTGGGGCAGAGAACAGAGACCTGTGCAATCACAGATGAGGCTGAGGAGATGACGCTCCACATAGGGTTTGAATTTAGGAGCCTGCACCTAGGGCTTGGTCCCTCTTCGTTTATGCGGCAGGTAATAAAGGGTCTTCGAGTTGCCACGGCGCGCATCATCCACACTCGGGGCCTCAGGCTGCCAGTGGGCAGCATATACAATGGATCAGGCCTAGCAATGAGGCACCAATTGTTGTGTTTGCGAGACGAAGTGGAAAGTACGCATGCGCTGCGACATATGATTTTCGAGCCGGTATACTGATTCCACACATGCAGATTGCCACTTGCAATGCAAACAGCGCTTGCAGCATCGAATGGTGCTTGACCGCCACATGACGCAAGTGACAGCAAACTGGTCACACAAGTGATTTTGCATACATGAAGGTGTGCACGAGCTAGTATAAAATAGAACCCATTTCCATGTAGAAACCGCCAATGTGCAGATCACATTCCCAGCAGCGGGCATGCGAATGAACATGCTTACCGCTCAACGGGCGCAGGTCTTTGCCATCCGGCACCAGAGTACGTCGTGGGAAAGAAATGTGTGGAGTGCGTCTACGATGATCACCCCCCAGCGAGCCCTGGTTTCGGCGCAAGCACCAGCTTTTCTGTGCTGCCATCCCCATGGGCACCCACTGCATGTTGCCTGTAACCCAACTGATGGGCAGCAGCTTGAGGAATAGCTTTGGAGGACAATGCATCATTTTCATTGCCGATGGGCTTCTCGTGGACATGCAAGCATCAGGGCGGGATCATGTAGTTTGCATCGCTGATGCTGAAACCTACAAGCACGTACAAGCACGTCATTCAGCGGCCAGGCAATGCATTAGTGCGCAGTAACTCAGTATGTGATGCTGTGACAAAGTTTTCATCCGCAATTTCGCTCAGCAGAATGCAGCCGGTGCAACGAGCATGCTCTTCTCCGGCCAGTGTTAATCTGTGTAAGGTACTGGTACTGTAAAACTGCTACACTATACTTTGTATGTGTATATATGCTCTTCTGACACCTTGCCGGGTCCGTCCCGATCAAGCCTCTTACCACTCATCTGTCCAAAGCAGCAAATCATTGAGAGAGGCCTTTAAACACATTCAGATCACATTCTTCTGGCTTATATGACCTCATCACACTTTGTAGACTGCTAAAATGTGCCATTGCTGCTGCGGAAAGCCACGTGTGTGCACCACGTTCAACTAGCACATGCTGACGAACTGTCGAGTAGAATATTGGAGAAAGGACCTCAAGAGCAGGGAGCATGTGAGAGTGCCCGGGTAAATCACAGCCGCACACCAACACAGCAATGCTGCCCAGTATCGAGTGAGGGAACACTCGCCGCACATTTGCAAGTTGCAAAGATTGCAAGTTGACGCACAAGTCAATGGTAGCGTTGAAGTTAGGTGGCAGAAACTAAACAGACAGCAAGCCAGCCCGTGGCCAAGCTTGCAGCTGAGTCCGTCACAATTTCTATATTAAACGCAGCTTCAAGTGACGGACGCCGGGCCCGAATTCATACCTGCTAAAGCGCTGTAGTAGGTCGCTTCATCAGTGAAAATGTGCACTTCCAGACAACCTGACATCACTCCAATGCCTGCCTCCAAGTCATCAGAGCTGCTTAGCTCATAGTGCTTGCCCCTGGCAAACATTGTCAAGAAGATCGGGCCTGCTTCACCAATGCCTTATGCCCGTCGTGCTGTTGCCCGCACTTCAGCCATCGTTGCCGGTGCAAGCCGTCTGAGCCTGGCAGTGTTGCCAAACGTCAACCCCGCGTAGATGGGTGCTGACATGACGGCCACAGCCGTTGCTGCTGCTGCTGCCTGTTTCCGGTCTGTGTGCCACATGAAACGTGCAGGCAGAACGCACTCAGGGCAAACCGTACGCTGGACAGCAGCTTCACAAGTGCCGCAGTGCATGCTGGTTGTATCCAATACCTCATTGACCTTAAGGTCGCTCGCTCGCTTGATCCCTGACTGCAGCTGCACAATGAGGCTGCTCATCAACAGGAGCAGCACTACTGATCCAAGGTTTGTATGATACTTCTAAGTGCAACTGAAGCAACATTCATGCATGTTGTACATGGCATGCAAATGAGATTGGCCAGCTGCCGGCAGGCACACCAGAACGCTCTACATGTCGTCAACAGCAGACCAAGCACACGTAGTCTGACTGAAATACTGGTCATCTCGCCTGTACTGTCTACCTACGTACCTCAAGCTCATCCGTTTACTGAGCGGGCCTTCGCATTTGGTTTTACGACGAATTGAACAAAAGCGCCTGTCCACTCACCTGCCGCGCCAAGTGCGCCAGCTCTTGCAGTCAGGCAGCTACAACAGCAATGATGGAATGGAACCTCAAAAGTCCTGGAGAATAAACATCACAAACTTCAAAAATTGGACCCCGTTAATAGAGGCGTCGCCCAACACACATGACCTCCTTCAACCTGAGTAGCATCGCCCAAGCTTTGGCGAAGGCGCGCGAGCCTATGCTGTTAGAGGGTCTCAACACAATATTGATGGGCTATGAGGACACCGTCGCCAGGCTGCGGTCGATACAGGAGCAGGAGGAGGCGCGACGGACAAGCAGCAGAGCGGGAGACATCATCGCTGATGCGGCGGGGGGGATGGCCGGTGCTGGTACAGTAACAGCCGTAGAGGAGAGGGAGCCTCCCAATCTTGACCTTGCCGACCCCAATCGCCGCATATGGATCTTCACAACAGCCTGGTAAGAACAGCGAACACGGCGGAGACAGTTGCTGTTCGTGACGAATGTGAACCACGGAATCTTGACTGGGGCGCGTGCGCAGTGGAGCGCTGGAACAGCCAGCTTGTTGTGGGAGGAGTCCCTCCTTGGTATTGAATTGCTATAGCTATCTGTTGGAGCCCAATTACTGTAGCAGCTGCTGATTGGCTTGTTTGTGAACCCCAGGCAGCTTGACGTACACGTGCACTTTAGCCTCCTAGTCGACCTGACATTGAAACAGCAGCGTATATGTGTCGATTAGTAACAGTGGAATCCATTCATTGGCTGACTACTTATTTTCGCAAGACCCTACCCTCATACTTTGCTCAACTTGACAGCAGCTTCTTTTTCGCACTGCTTCTCTCGATGCTTCAGCATGCCATGGATGACTGGCACCAGCGTGAACCCTTTGCTGCGGGCGGCGTTTCTGGCAAGGGGGCGTCCCAAGGGTAAAGTGACGCTGGTGGTGCCTTGGCTGGATGTGGAGGACCAGGCAAAGGTGCGCAACAATCTACCTTTCGTTATGATGTATACTTCTATATACTGAATCGTGATGAATTGGCAACAGCACTCACACTGCTGCTAAATTCAAAGAGTTGGGACCTTGTGTGTGCAATTTTGCAGCTGCCATCAAGATCTCAATCAGCACACCTTCAGATCAAACTGCCGGTGTCAAAGAAACCTGAGATGATTGAGCTGCAGGATGCGGGAATGCAAGCAAGTGAAAAACAAACTTCACATGTCAGCACACTGCGAAAGGAGAGTCACATCTGTGCTGTCACTGCTCGATGACGATGCTTCATAGTGATGTTAGTGATACATGTCAGGGCACTGACGTACCACTGTCAACGGCGGCGGCAGTCATGGCGTCGGTGCTGCTGATTTGTCTTTGCATGGCCAACGACGAACATGGCATGCTGCGCAAGACTAACATTGTGCCGCACAGGTGGTTGAGAAACTTGAAACTTAAGCCCATCAGACTTGTGCGCCAATGTTTGGAGGTGTAGTAAACCAGTATTACTGCCTGCTGCATGCATTGCGTGTAACGACTGACTTAAACCTGACATGATGGGCTTGACGCCTACAGACATATGAACGAAGTGCGGTTTTTGGCAAAGTCATCATGCTCGCCATTGACGTGTTAAACAACACTAGCAACCTGCATCGTGCGGATCATGTGCCCACGCACACAATGCATGAATTGTCGGCCACTTGAACGCAAGGACACCACCAAACATCTATGTTGGTGCCAGCAAAGCTGATGCCATGAACACGGGTTGCCCATGATATCGATGATAATTCCTCTGGTAGCTCACAAATGCACTTTTCTGGCTTGACACAAAGCTCAGCGCCCCGCATTCGGCACTCGCGTTCACTCGTGGCTCCTGCGTTTTCATTCAGGTATACCCCAATGGCAAGCGGTTTGAGACGGAGCAGCAGCAGGATGAATACGTGCACCAGTGGTTGGATGAGGCAGGCCTAGGAGAGGAGGGAGCCAAAATCAGTCTCATGTTCTACAAGGGGCGCTATCACCCGGTACGCAAGGCAGCAGTGCTCACAAGATTATTGTTACCAAACGTATTTTTCTGAAGCTTGCAAATCGTCTCAGCATGTCACTATTCTTCTTTGGAGGCAGATAGGCTGCAAGGAGCACATTAGTAGAGGCCGGCTGTTGTCATCCTGCAAAACATAGAGTGCTGTTGCACATGTACGCTAATTGGGTTTGTGTGAACGTGTAGTTTGATGCTGTTTATGGTCGCAATGTGAGTATATGCCGCCCACGCAGGGCGCTTGAGTGTCATATATGCATTGTCCATTGTGCTCAGCAGAGTAGAAAGTGCAAGGATGTCGTCAACACCAGTGCAAGGGCGACCTTCACCAGATGCGCTGGTAATCAACCAATGTAGCCTGTACTTGAGATTTTTGAAGCGCTGAGGTGCCACGCAACCTTAGCACGTATGACAAAGGGTCTGCTGTGTTTGCAGTGGTACCCTGTTGGTTAGCATGTAGGTGCTCCGCAATAGTGGTCCTTGTAGTAATCAGCGCCCGGCATGTACATGTGCCAAGTGGGCACCAGATCAGCCCAGTGGGTCTTGGATTTTGCGGAGGGCGCCACCACTGGTTTGCACTCGGTGAAATCCCATGCTGATGCTGTTGACAGTCTGGCAGTAGTGGTGTACCATTCAAGAAGTTCTGCTGAACTTCTGCATTGTGGAGTGTGCACCTGCGCACCCGTTGCGCAAACACGCTGACCAGATGCATGGGGATGCTGATGGTCCATATGCGAGTCCATTGGAGCGTATTGAACTTCGAGTTGAAGTAATGACATGTTGTCCGCGCCATTGCAGCGCAGTTCGTTGTACATGGCAGTTACCTGGCCATTTTAGGTACATGTACTTCGCCACAACCTTGAACACGGGTTCAGTTTGGACAGACAATGTAACCAAATATCGCCTTACAGCGCTCATCACCAGTTCTGTGCTGACAGCTGCATCAATCCCATCAGGCACATGTCTCATTGCCAAACGTCTCGGTCAACATGTTCTGACCTTGCAGTCCCATGGCAGCATATTTCCTATAAAGACAAACCTTTTCATAGGTTGCTGTTACCGAACCGCTCCGTCGATGTCTTCTGACCTTTCAGTCTTATGGCAGCATAGCACATTCCTCATTGCCAAACCCTCTCGGTCACCATGTCCTGACCTTGCAGTCTTGTAGCAGCATCTTCCCCAATTGGCACACAGTCCTCACTGCCAAATCCTCTCTGTCACAGTGTTGTGATCTTGCAGTCCTAAATGGCCTTGCCGAACCCTCTCTGTCACCATGTTGTGCTCTTGCAGTCGTACGGCAGCAGCTTCCCAATGGGCGCATCCGTCATGGTCAAACCTCTTGGTCAACATCTTCTGATCTTGCAGTCTTACAGCAGCACATTACTTCATGCACACATTCCTCATTTCCACACTTCTCGGTCACCATGTTGTAACCTTGCAGTCTTACGGCAGCATATTCCCCATGGGCGACCTCACTGCGCTGGTTCCGGACGAAGAAGCGGATGTGTGCATCATGGAGGAGCCAGAGCACTTGAACTGGTTCCGTGCCGCGGGCGTGCTGTGGACGGATAAGTTCAACTTTGTAGTTGGCATCATACACACGAACTACTTGTTCTACGCCGGGCAGGAGGTGGGGGGCACCATCAAGAAGGAGGTACGGAACTATTTAGTTGTCATGAATTATCATCAGGTTGTATGTACTGCATGAGTTGTGAACACCTGGTGGGCACCTCGCCAACGTTTAGTTGTCGCAGACTATCATCAGGTTGCACTGTATGATTTGTGAATACGCGGTGGTCGCTTCGCGCGCGCTTGCTCGCAGTGCGCTGAGCGGGAAGTAGACCTCCGTGTGGCGTTGTTGAAGTACTTACTTCGAGGGGCAACACTCCATTGCAGGCGCCCACGAAGCAGTCTCAACGTCTGGGGCGTCAGAAATACGTCAACACGTTGGTACTCATGCTTGCTGCCTGTGTGACGAGTTGTTGTCACTGGGGTGTCATAAATACCTCATGTCATTACTCTTGTGTACGCGACGCATTGTTGTCATGTGGTTCGCCTCATGAGAACCTAGATGGTGTCAGAACTATTTCATGTCTTCATTTCCTTTTTTTGTGTATACGTGATGCGTCGTTGTCAGGTGGTGCGCCTTATGAGTGCCTGGATGGTGCGCGCTCACTGCCATCGCGTCATCAAGCTGAGCGCTGCGCTGCAGACGTACGCGCCGGAGAAGGAGGCCGTCTGCAACGTGCACGGTGAGCGATGCTGCCGCTCTCACATCAGAGTTGAAGTTTCACACAAAAGTTGGAATTTATGTTGAGCGATGGTTTTTGCAACACCTGCACCCTGCGACGCATTGTGCATGATGCATTGATCCATGGATGAAAATGATATGAATATGCAGCATCAAGTTAAGGAGGGTACATGGCAGTTTGAGCTCGGCAGACGAAGGCAGTCAGCAGCAGGCGTGGCGCGCGGCTGCATAGCTCAGCATGCTCGGGGTTGCGTTGACGGTTAATTGGACGTCGCAGGAAATGTGACATTGTTGTCTCCGTATGCAACAGCGGCAGCTCAAAGTGTTGCCATGCAGCGTGCGGTGACGACATGCACTGATTCACCAACTGTCAATCACTGCACTGCATTTGTGCTGGCACGCTTGCGCCGGTGCACCTTAGGAGCACGTTCAAGCTTTTCTCGCCTGTCCTAGCAAGCAGGCACCTGCGCACCTTAGAGGCACGTTCAACAGCTTTTCTCGCCCCTCCTAGCAAGCAGGCAATTCGGTGTCCAGCTAATTCCACAAAGTGCTGTATGTTTTCACTCTTGCACGAATTTGTCCAACAACCAAGTGGAGTAATCGTCCCCTGGTCAAGTGAATTCCACTGCTTCACCGAGCCTCAGGTCAAGGCTCAAAGCAATGTGTATGTGTGTTGCCCTGCCTTGTGCAGGTGTGAGGGAGCAGTTCTTGGCAGTTGGCGCCAGAATTGCGGAGCACGCGGGCGAGCCGTCCCCGTTCACAGAGGTATGTATGTTTGGTTGCTGTAACTGCCATATCTGCCAATAAGTGACCGTCAATGATCCCCGAGCGCGTGGGATTCGCTCTGCACCTTATGCACAACTTGCGACGGTCTTTGTGACGATCTGCTGCATAGTGCGTGACTGCTCACGACGGCCGCTTCCTGTCGGTGATTGCCTGGTGAGTGAGTGCACTGCGCCTGTTTTCTGCTGTCTTCAGCTGTTGCCCCTCACAGCAACGTCACCTCATCCAATGCCACGTTACCTGGCGCGGCGCTACTTAGTACACAGCTGTCCCACCACTTGACGTTATCTTGATGATTTCAGAAACACACCGATCAAACCTATTCAAATAGTACTAACACTCGAAGTAGAAGTATAGAAGTACATAACAGTATCTTTACCCCCTTGTGTCAATTGACGGCATTCTCACCAGCGCGCTGTTGGGCGCTTGTCACTGGTGCAGGGTGTGTACTTCATTGGCAAGACGCTGTGGAGCAAGGGCTACGACAAGCTGCTGCCGCTGCTGCGCAGCTACCGCCGCCACACGGGGGAGAATCTGGACATGGACGCGTATGGCGATGGCCCACAGAAGGATGTGCGTAAAGCTGACACCAAGGCTAACGAGAGAGTGAATCTTGTGAAAGCATCATTAACGTCGCTTGACGTAGACACTTGGAACAGGAACTCAAGTACATACTTCAAGTAGAAGTATATATAGCAAGGAATTAACGAGCTGTTTCAGGATCGCGCCTTTGCGCCACTAATGAGCAAGAATTGGTTACATGCCTTGCGCACCGACCGTGCATAGCGCTGAGAGGCAAAAGTAGAAGTTACACCCCTTGCTGGCCGCGACAGCCCATCAACGTGCATACGCTTAACACAGGCAGCCTGTGCATCAGTGTTGTGCGCGTGATGTGGTCTCGCGCAGTACATCGTGCAAGGGGGCTACGCTGTGCAGCGGTTTAGTTCTGATGTGACCGCGTGCAGTCCAGAGCGCGGCGCCGCGACTGGTTCAAGCTGAGCAGCGCTGCACGCTTCTGAGTTGAAGTACAGTACTTCATCGGCCATTCACCTGCACCACACGTCAGCAGCTACGAGAATCGATTTTGTCGTCAGTGCAGAGCGCGTCTACCGCTTCACTCCGGCATGCGTGTCGGACCCTTGGCGGTGTTGCTGCAGTATCCCGAGTCATATGCGTACTAGTAGCTCCTACACTGCACACCCCTGTCTCCATTCGCACGCATAAAAGTTGTCCTCAGCGGCAGTAACATCTACCCGGGCATGCGTGTTCTCACCTTGCCCCTCCGGTGTTTGACGTTGATGTTGATGTTGCGCATGCAGTCCATCATGCGCCGCTGCAAGCGCTTTGAGCTGGGTGTGACCTTCAAGGATGCCATCGACCACGTCAAACTTGAGCATCACAAGGTGACGACGCAGTATTAACGCTAGTCACGATTACGACCAGTTGGGAAAACCCAAGATGAGATTAGAATTTTCGACAGTTGTACGCAAACAAGATGCCCGCATATGTACAAGCAATACTCAACGCAGAGTGATTGTGAATCAGCAGTACGCGGCCACCATCATAGGCTCAGCAGTGCACGGCCCCTATTGTCCCACTTCATGTTTGAAGATGCATCCAACCAGCGCGTGCCTTCTTCAACAACCAAGTAAGACACCTGGAAGGTGTTTTTGTCGTTGTGGAGCTATCATCTTAGTATTATCTTCGGCTGCTGGCGCAAGCTACCAATGCACCAGTACTCAGCATGTAATCTCATACAACGCTCCAGAAACACTCAAGACTCTGACGCTGAAGACTTTTGAGTCAATAGTACGCGGCCAGCACGTGTCGCATCACATTCAGCGTTATCATCAAGAGAGTGCTGCAGCTGGGCTAGAGGTAAGGGTTAGGTTTAGGGTCAGGTCAATCTCGTGCTGGGTGCTTGTGCGCACGCTTATGTCACCCCCAGCAGCGCGGGGCGCTGCACACAACACCGGCAGCGGCTTTGGTTAAATTTAACACATGAAGTTGGCGCGTCACCTCGCTTGTCAGCGTCATCTTCATCTTTTGGTGTGCGCACAAGCCGCCAGCAAGTGCGACGCGTTGTGAGTGTACCTCTGGACCCCCATTTCATCGCAAAAAGTTATCTCATATCAACAAAGCTCAAGCTGCTCTGCTCTGTTACCTGCTCGCACTACGTCGTCGTGTTGCAGGTGTTTGTGAACCCCAGCAAGAGTGAGGTGCTGTGCACGACGGTGGCAGAGGCGCTGGCGATGGGCAAGTTTGTGGTGTGCGCGCGCCACGAGTCCAACGAGTTTTTCTACCAGTTCCCCAACTGCCTGCCGTTCCGCTCGAAGCGCGAGGTGCGTCACCGTGAGAACTTGAAGTATTGTGCAGGTTTGAAGTTTGTGGTGTGTGCACGCCACGAGTCCTATGAGTTCTTCTACCAGTTCGCCAAGTGCCTGCCGTTCCGCTTGAAGCGCGAGGTGCGTCACCGCAAGCACTTGAAGTATTGCAGGATTGACGATTGTGGTCGCCGAAGCACTTGATTGGTGTATGATAACTATGACTGCAAGCGATGTATTTCCAAGCTCCATTGCGTTGATGTTGTCATCTCCTACTTTTTGTCGTCTCTGGACGTGCTTGCTGTGTGCAGCATGAGGGTTAGAGTTAGGGTAGGACAGCATGCACATGCTCAACGTGACATTGGCATCCTGCAGGGGACGGCATGGCGTGCTTGAGATGCATGCTTGGTGCAGCCACTGCCTTACCTCTCGGTGCTGCTCAAACAGCTGGCGTAATGAGTCCCGCAATGGCGACGACAACATGACTCGGAGAAGTAATGACTCCCTTCAAACATGACACTCATTCTTTGCTCGTCCCCCGCTTGCAGTTTGTCTCGTGCATGAAGTGGGCGCGCGAGCACGAGCCTGAGCCCCTCACGCCCGACCTGCATCACATCCTCACGTGGTGAGTCACACTTGATGTTGTGTGCGCGCCTCAACTTGCTGGACCTGCATCACATCCTCACGTGGTGAGTCACAGTCACACTTGATGTTGTGTGCACACTTCAGATTGCCGGGTGCTTCAGTTACCCAGACTGGGACTAACTTTCATGAGGTCAGCACGGTAGCACAAGCATATCGTAGACGTGCAATTCAACGTGCTGTGCCAGGTGGTTGTAACATCGAGTGTACAAGGTTGCCTGCAGCAAGTGCAGCCCAAACTTCACAGCACATCACGATGTGATGAGCGACACCGGGGCATCTCACGCACAGTTCAACCTATCGCTGCCCATGCTGACTGCGAATGGAAAGGAACCACTGCTGGTGTTGTCTGTTCGTATGAGCTGCTCAATATTTGAGCCTGACGCGAGGATGTTTGTTACAGGCGATGGCGATGCCAGGCATACCACCGGGTTGAGCACGCGCATTGTTGTCTACTGGCTTCATGTGTTGTCGGTTCGTGTGAGCAACTCAATATTTAAGCCTGACGCGAGGATGTGTGTTACAGGCGATGGCGATGCCAGGCATACCACCGGATTGAGCACGCGCAGTGTTGTCTACTGGCTTAATGTTGAGGTTATGACTTGAGTCTGGCAAACAACAAAATTCTGGTCTGGCACCGCATGCAGGCTGCCACAGGTGTCTTGCAACCTTGCAATGGGCAAAGGGCTACAGGCGGCACATCCAGTTGCTGTGTAGCCGGCCGTTGTTTCAATCCACCACACACCTCTAAGACATCAAGATGCTGTTACGCTGCTGTGAAGCACGCGTCAAAGTCAATACAGCTTCTTCATCAACCTGGGACAGTGTAATCTCAGTTGTCACCCAAGTTTCACCTGAACTGCAAAAATGTATATCCAGTTCGCCACTTTTTAAAAAAAAGTTTTGCTTGTACTTCACACTCCTGGCCAACTTCAATCCCTGCAGGTCTGCGGCCACCGACAGGCTGGTGGAGGTCTCGTCCGCGCCATCAAAGGACCTGCCAGACGCAGAGTCCCCGGCGCAGGGCGGCAGCGCCGGTGCCAGCAGTTGGTCGTTCTCTTTCAGTCCAGAAAGGCCCAAGAAGCAGGCGCAGTCGCTGGACAAGGTACTTCAAGTTGAAGTTCATGACCGCAAATGTCAGTGTGCAGGTGTGGCAATGGCCACGGCTCCAGGGGTGCGTGCGTATTTTTGAGCGCAGCTGTTGGAAGTGGTCCACGTGTGTGAAAGTGATGGGCGTGTTGAGTCACCGAGTTGGCAGATGATTCTTTTGCATGATTACTGAAGGTCAATAGATGAAGATGGATGGATCAGTATGCGCACTGAGAAAACAGGCATTGCAGTGTTGCTTGAGTCTGCGGCCCCTTCGGTTCGATGCCGACCTCGCATGGGCTGTCGAGCAGGCTAATTTAGAGGTGGACACGTTGAAAACAAGGCAGCATTCACACTCGGCACAACACTTGAATTTGGCAACACGCAAGCGGCAGGTTATTGGGCAGTTTTTGGCTAATGCAATTGTGTGCAGCACGCGGAATGACTTGTACTCAGTACGGAACATGGCACACCACACCTCCCGCCGTCGTTGCATTGCAACTACTACTTGACCTGAAGTGCACAATGACACAGCAGGCGGGACCATATGTACAAACAGAAACTCGTCATGCTGCAATGGCAGCGATTTCACATCTCCTCGCCTGCTTGCCCTCAAGCACGTGTCACCCCCTTACGCCATACTTCACACGCGCGCGCGCACGCAGTTCGACAACTTCCTGGCGAACGTGCACAGTGTACGTCGCCCTTACACAATCAGTACTTCACAAGCGCGCGTGCAGCCTGCACAACGTCACCCTTACGCAATCAATACCCCACACGCGCGCATGCAACCTGCACAGCGTCACCCCCTCACGCACTCAATACTTCAAACGCGTGCACGCAGCTCGACAACTGTTATCCCACCTTGACGCAATCAGTACTTCACAAGCGCGCGTGCAACCCGCACAACATCACCCTTACGCAATCAATACTTCAAACGTGCGCGCGCAGCTCGACAACTTCCTGGCGAACCTGCACATGCAAATGAGCCGCGGCAAGCACGGCGACGTGTTCAGGAAGATATGCGGCGCGGGGCCCGCTGCGCGCCAGAGCGAGTTTGCCAAGGGGGAAGAGGGGGGGGGGGAGGGGGCAGCGACGGCAGCAGCGAAGGCGAGGACGCGGAGGAGGACGGCGATTTTGTTGTGGTGGCGGAGGGGGCCGGACGGAAACACAGGGGCAGCAAGGTGAACTTCTTTTGTGGAAACTTCTGTGAACTTCAAGTCTGCACGGAACTTCATCATTGCACCGTAACTGAGGCATCGCGGCGTGCGTACCCAACAATGCTGGGTCGCAGTGAGGTGGAGGAAGCAGGGGAGTGCGGATTGTTGTTGCGGTGGAGGCAGGGCAAAAAGCTTTTGAAAACACCATCAAGTCAACACCTGAAGTTGATGACCCTCGGAGCTAAACGCTTGAGCACGGCGGTTTGTCTGTGTGATTTGTGCGCTTCTATGCACAGCTGCTGTCACATGCATCCTGCGCGCCAATTCCAGGGCAAGCAGGTGGGGATGGCCGCCAAATTCCCCTTGAACGTACCTCATTGTAATGTGGATCTGGATTACTCTCCAGGTTGAGTCAAGTATCATAAATCTGGAAGCATTGCGTGCGCCTGTCGGCCGTGACCAAGCATGCGCATTACAGTGTGCTGTCAAGCATGCCTACTGTTCACTAGTTCAGCGCATACACGTTGCTGGCTCTTATCTTACAGCCCAGCAGCACGTCCATGCGCCATTACGGTATGGCTGCACTACGGCTATCAGGCACAGAATTACAGAAGTGTGACGAGAGGAGGCACATGGTCGCGAACAACATGGCAGCAGGTGCTATATGTTTTTGTCGTATAAGTACTCAATGGCGTGACTGTCTGTGCCTGCACACCCCTTCTCTTCTGCCTTCACTGCTTTCTCACAGGGTGGCAGCATATCCCTCAGCAAGAGCGAGCTGTCGCTCGTCGAGTTACTGAGCACTGGGATACAGAAGGGTGTTGTCGACAACGTCCTGAACCCACTGGTGACCGCGTACCGCCACTTTGTGGAGCAGGGGTTCACAGGCTTCATGCGGTCTGGCAAAGAGGTGGGTAGGCCGCTGCAATCACATAGCTCAGAGGTGCATATTCTCGTGGTATGGGGGGGGGGGAGCGGTGCAGCGGTGCTTGTTGAAAACTACTTCAAAACTTGAAGTATACGGTGGCGCCCTTGCAGAAGCGTGGCGCTGAGGACAACGATCGTGCGCATCCCGTCAGGGTTCGTATCGCATCATCTTTTTGGGTAGAATTGACGACTTTGCAAGTGCAGCATCTGTGCATTACATGCACAACCCAGCAAAAGACACCAAACTCTACTATCATGGGAACTACTTAGTCATGGTTTGGCCAAAATCCAGCGCTCTGCAACCGGGCAGTAGATGCACCCGGCAATATATTGTCATACTGCCAACAGCTTCCACACACTCCGCCACTCTGCCCTGACACCATCAATTCCTGTTGGTGTAATGCCCTCATGCCACAAATTATTTACTCCTGCTCGCGCAACTTGTCCGTTGCAGGCGATGACCGACCCCTTTGGCACCGCCGCCGACGAAGAAGACGAAGATGAAGTTGACGCACCGCTACGTGACTCCAGCGTGCCGCCGCCCGGATGCGCCACGGACGACGACAGCGGCGACGAGGGCCCCAGCGTCAGCATCGGAATGGAGGAGGCTGGTGCGGAGGAGCCAAAGTCGCCCCTGTCGGCCATTGTGCAGCCCGCTTTCGGTGAGTAGAAATACACTGCGCACCTCATGACGTTGTAGTACAATACATGGGCGATGACAGCAGCGACGAGGGTACTAGCGTCAGCATCGGCATGGAAGAGGCCAGTGGCGCAGAGGAGCCACAGTCGCCCCTGTCCGGCATTGTGCGGCCCGCCTTCGGTGAGTGATGCGCGCTGCGCGCCTCATGATGTTGAACTACAATAGCAGCGCGTGGTCGGGGAGCGTCGCTCTGCGTGGCTTGAAGTCGCTCGGTCAGTCGACGTCGCCCCTGCGGAATGCTGCGCTAGCCACCCTTGGTGAGAGGTTGCACACAATGCGTGCTCATGTCACAGATCGGCAATTCTACACACTCATTTCCATGCTCCCTTTGCTCAACATGTGGAGCCAAGACTTAATCCGTAGTTGGTACTGAGCTGTTCCTGCGTGTGGTGGCCGCTGTAGGTCTTGATTTCATGGTGTTGAACCAAAACTGCACGAGCCCCCTTGATGAGATCATCATGGACGTTTGTCCTGACTACTGCTGTGCTACCGACTTTCCACAAGGCGCCGCTGCGCTCATTACGGTGTGCCAAACTATACCCATCAGTAATGCATGAGCTGCTTGATGTGCTCATCAGGGATCGGTGCATTGTCATGTGCTGTGCTGCCCGCTTTGGTGCATCATCGCACTGCACAACTCCTGCTGCCGCGGCAGGAACGCACAAGCTGCTGGATGTGACTGTCAGGGAACTCGCACTGTTTAGGTCCGAGGTGCCCTCTTGTGCGCGCGGGGGTGCCTTGCAGGTCATCTTGTTAAGACACAAGTGCTGCATTTTGAGCTTAGGGAGGGGCAGCGAAGCTGTGGACCGGCATGTCAAGGTGCAACTGTGCTGCCTGCAAACCATTCTGCCATACAGCCTTGAGCCTACACCAACTTGAGGGTTTTTCAGCCCTAATCATGTTGTATTATGAACAGCACGCTGTAGCATGTGCTGCAATGTCCCGAATCACAATACTCCTTGGTGGCAGCTTTCGGCAGCTGCGAGTGCTGACCTGGTGATTCCATCATCTGAAGCTCTCGATCAGTCGCTGCCTCTACTTCACCAGCGCAATGTCAACACTGATCTGATAATGTTGCCTTTTGTTCCTGTTTTCCGCGTGACTGCAACAGCTGGAGTGCTGCCAGTCCGTTCCACCGGTGCCGTGTCCGCCAGCCCCGCAGAAGCAGCCGAAGACGCAGACACCAGCGACGGTTTTGATGCGCAACACGTGATAGTGGGAGCAGATCTGCACGACATAGATCCCGAGCTGCATGCGGCGGACGCAGTTTCACCAGGCGAAACTGCCACAGAAGGGGGGGCGGAGACGGAGGTGCCTGCAGCACCTGAAGCGTCCGCAGAGTCGAAGCAGGAGGCACACTAAGCGAGCTGATCAGGCTGAGAATTCACGTCGCTTCTATAACTTCATGTACAAATGTCGACGCACATAGTGCAGAAAAGGGAATGCTTGTCACTGCTGACAATTCCGGGGGGGGGGAGGAGGGTTGCATCCGGCTGCGGCATTTAGCAAACATTCTCACGGACAGGATGTGTGCGTTGGTGTGTGTGGGGGGGGGGGTACAGGGCTCTTGATGGTGTGGCTGAGTTTGCGCTGCCCGCATACAGCTGCATCAGGGGCAGAAATTGGATGGGGAGGGGGGTGGAGGGGGGGGGTAGGGTTTATTTTGTCTTGGCATGTCGTATGACGCGTTTTGACCTGACCTCTGCAGACTGCAGGCGGTCTTCAGTCTTACCCACTCATCCCAAGGCGCCGGACTGCGTTGTAAATGGATGCGCTCACTTTGACACGTGGGCCGCTTGCCTGAATTAGGTTGAATTGCTGGTTGCATTGTAAAATTGCCACATGATTCCTTTCTTGTACATGTAGGGCCAAGGATTGAGATCTAAGCCACACATTTGGCGAACCAAGAGAGGTGTCGAGAGCACATACAAAAGGCTCAAGCACGATGCAGCACACAAGATTTCGCATGTTTACACGCAAAGAGAAATGAAGCCGCTTAGTATGCACACAACACGCCAGAGATCGCCAAGTAAGCTCTGACCTTTGGTAAATGAGAACAAATAGATATATTGTTGACATTGTAGATACATTGTTGACATTGATGCTGCCCCCGCACAAGGGGCCAACTCATGGGGCAAGGGCGAAGCAGGTCATTCAAATAGCGCAGAACTCCCAGCAGTCCCAAAAAGATTCTGCGCAAGAGTCCCACAACAGAGACCCCTCCAGATCAACAAGTCACAGCGTAAGTAACCATATTAATTCTGTTTGTAAAGGGCGGCGTGCACTGTAGGCGCAACTGCTCCTCCCCTCTGCCCCCTATCTATTCAGTCTTGGACGCCCCCGCAGCACCATTGTCGGCAGTAGCGTTCCCGCCGTTGCCGCCGGCACTGCTGGCCTTCTTTTTCTTGCCCATGCCGCCTACCGTCTTGATGATGATGATCAGCCAGTAGAGGTTGAGGAGGTACGAGCAGAAGACGGCTGCGCAAAAAATGTCCTGCTGCGCACGTGGAAAGCTGAGTTTTCGCCGTGTCTGTGCCGCACGAAAGAGAAAATTTGGTTGGGCAGAGTTTGAGTCAGCACCGCGTGCCGATGAAACAGCATTCCTTTCATCATCTCCAGTAAAGTGTCGCAATGCTGAGTGGGCATACATGCATCAGCAATCACCACGCACTAGTAAATATCACAGCATTCGGTGACTTGCGGCGTGCCAGTCCCGCTGCCTTTGAATGCACATCTTGGTGTCTGTGAATTGAAATCAGGATACGAGACACTTCACGTCACACACAGATCCAAGCCATCCCAAGCAGCTTTACAGAGCAACGCCAGCGTCGGCAAGCCATCACAGCCGATCATAACAACCGGCGACGCTATGCAACATATTTTGGATTAACGCCACTTACCTTCACGGGCCAAGCACTGCTACCACAAAAGCTCGTATGCAGGCAGCAAGCAGCTCTCAACAGTCGCACATCTAGCTGCCTATGTGGCTGCTTCTGCAAAAGTGGAAAACCCCGCTTACGCTAACCGCCAGGCATGACAAACTGCTCTCACAAGCGCCATTTTAGCGATCGCAAAACATGTTCGTGATTCACCTTCACGAGGTCAGCAATCAGCGCCCCGTAGAGCCCCACCCTGCTGAAGAGGAACAGCAGCGCAAAGGCCATGCTGAGCGGTGCCACCAGCCTGCCCTTGTAGTGCGCCACCCAGCGCAGGATCCAGCGCAGATTGAGCAGCGGCGTGCTCAGTTCCGCGGAGAAGAGGACCACGTGGATGCTGCACGAGTAAAGTAGAGTTGAAGTGCTGCACTTAGATGTTGTTGAAAGTTGTTGAAGTACTTTTACTTGTTTCGCTTCGCTAGGTAAAAAGTGCTAGTTCCGCGGAGAAGAGGACCACGTGGATGCTGCGGAGGGCAGATTGATGGGAATGCAAAGCTGAGTTTGAAGTGTCGCATTTGGTTGTTGAGAGTTGTTGAATTACTAAAGGTGGGACGAGGTGCAAGGTGGTGCTGCTCTGCTCTCCTGACTATGCATATCTGCAGTCGCCACTACAAAAATATTTGTTGTGGTCATATTTGTGATGAGGTACATGATTGCAGAGACGTGCACTGGGCAGTGATATCATTGTGTATGACTTTGCATGGCATGGCACATACCATGAAATGAATGACCACACAGGCGCCACGATCGTGCTGATATTGCTGTGCACCGTGAAGCAACTGTTCATGTCTCTTGAGTGCTGCTTTGACGTGCTTAGGACTACAATTGACTGTTGACAAACTGTCATTGCAAGAGCTTGTGCACTCATCTGAAATGATTTGTATACCAAGCAGCGCACAACTTGCGGTGGTGTCAAGGCAATGCAGGGTCTCAGTAAAAGCAGGCGGTACTCCCAAAGCTAGCCCTAAGCCCGACCCAAACAGGCTGAGACACACGCAAGTCGAGCAAGGCTCACAATCACTGTGGAGGCCACGAGTCGTGATTATTGAAGTCCTGACCTTTTGTTAACATTTTCTTAAGCAACGTAGAGTATACACATGTCCAGGAGCGCTCACCGGTAGTGCGGAGGCAATTGTGGATTTGCGGCCCCCAGCCCCAGCACAACGCTGAATATGGCGTGGTGCAGGAGCATTGCCGGGTTGGACGACAGGTGCCATGTCTGCGTACAACATGGAGGCGTTGCAATGCCAGCAAATGACAACAAACAGAAGCACATGCAGAATGAGGCATTCATGACGTGCAGTGCCATTTTTGCGTGCTTTGAGGTAAGACGTAAGTGCGGCTTGGTGTGCCGTCACTGGATGAGATGGTACAGAGCCAAGATGGGTGGCTATCATCACTAACAAAAGCGACACGACTGTCGTGCGATGCCAGCAATGACAGTTATACACGCTGCAAACTGAGCTATGGCAGCAAGGTTATGGCTAGCGTCAGCCGCGACGAATATCAGACTAAAGCATTTCATAATGCGTACATGCCACAAATGAATGCGAGCACACATCAGCAACACGTGCCGCGTGTGTGGTGAACTTCAACTCCGATTTTGGCAGCAGTGGTAATTGGGTGCCTCCGGTTGCTGCTTTTATTAGCTGGCAACAAAATAATTTATCACGAATTCCTTCACCTGACACCCCTACACTGGCTTCACCGGCAGTATACAGATGGTGCGCGCAGTCCATAGGGTACGACATAAACGAAGAAGTCCTTGCACAAGCTGTGCTGCCTCATTGCTGCTTTTCGGGCATCACATGCCCCACGCATTGCCTTTCTTACAACAGTTTAGAAGAGCGCAGCCGTATTCCCCCCCCCCCCCCCCCCATCTGCCGCTGCCGCCGCCGGCAGTGCGGGCGCACTTGAGGCCGTCGCCCAGTGGGTTGCCTCCGTTGGTGCAGATTCCCCGGAGCATGTGGCACAGAAGTAGCTGGTAAAATATCCGCTGCAGCCGGACAAAGACCGGCTGCCGCGGCCCACCGTCTAACCCTAACCCCAACCCTAACCCTAACCCGGCCCACCATCAAAGACACTGACGCTATCAGTGACCTCATGCCCAGTAAGGGCCCGTACTCGCCCCTCGCTCGACCACGTGCTACATTTGCAGCACCTGAGGTGCTCAATGCCTACGACAGCGGTGGTCGCAGCGAAGGTGCAGATGACGGCACACCCACGGCGGCACTCAACACAACGGCGATGTCGTTGTCGGCAATGGTTGCAGCATCTACTCGCGCGTGCCACTGCCACTGTTGCCGCCATCAGCGCCATCAACAATGCGTTTGTTTTTTGTTCTTGGCTGTGACCATCGCTGTTCATGGCGCAGTGCAACTCGGGTGCTGCAAAAATCGCACGCGGCCGAGCAAGGGGCGGGCCCGGGTCCCTTCTGGGCATGAAGCCTCTGATGACATCAGTGTCTTCAATGCAGGGCTGCGGCAGACGGCACTCCTCTGGCTGCAGCAGAATAAAGTGGCCAGCCTGCCGCGCACGTTACGGCGAACCTTCACCAATAGGGGCGACCCACTGGGGGGCGGGCTCGAACTTCAAGTTTTTCACACGCAGCGGCGGCGGCAGACAGGCCGGCAGACATCTGCCCATCGCGTAGTCATGCGCGATACGTTGCACATGACGACTGTGAAAAGCACATCCATGTGAGCAATCAAGGTGACAACACGAGCGGTCAGCGCGCGCCTGCAGAGCTTGTCTGCAATGACCCTTATGTGCGCTGCCGCATTTTGAATTGTGACTTGTGCAATGACTGCTGCAGTCGAAAGAGCTGCTCGTGGAAATCGCTCACCCTGATCAAGTGCGACGTGTCACAGATGACGTACGTCCCCAGCACGACGGTCATGTGGTGGATCAGGGCGATGCAGTCGGCATCCGCGGCAGTGTGCAGGAAGGGCAGCTCCCATGACGCGTACAGGCGCAGCTGCAGCAGACGCGTGCCGGCAGCATTTGTGCAGGAAAGCGTCCGGTGAACCGGAGAGAGGGGTGTTGAATCAGCGCGCTGATGTGATATGCAGCATTGTAGCTGTATGGTCGCAGTTTCAGTTCTGCATTGGTGGAGCTGTGAGGGCTGTCATGTCACGTTGAAAAGTGCTCATGTCCTGCTGCGCCGACGTTCGCGCACTTCAAGTGCATAAACTCCCTGCCATCCTCCTGAAAATCAACCCTGGTAGAGCTCTGCTCAGCTTGAAGCATTCTGCCCGAAATGCACCGCTCTTGAGTGCGTCCCGACACCACCAATAGCCTGCATTCAAGCGCCCTTCACATCATGCGCACAAGCCCCCCCTTCTGACCCCCAACAATATGGCCTGTGTTTAGAGCGTCAAGCATACAGAGCACGGGTGCTAGTGAGCACCTAATGAATGGCACGACGGCTGCAGCTGCGCCAGGAATGCCTGCTAACCTCTAATTACTGCGCCAACCGCAAATGCGTGGGCAAGACTCCCCTCTGTATGTTGGGCTTTCGAGGCAGTCTACCCTGCTGAAGCCTGCAAGAAAATAGCTATTCGCAAACCGCAGGCATCTCTACCAACAGTTAGGCGGCACATTGACTTTTTTTTTTGTTGCTAACCACACTGCTTACGGTCTGCCTACGTAAAATAGGCTCCACATTCCGCCACTCACGCACCCCCAGCCTCCTTCCACCGTGATGCCTGAGTGTTGTCACCATGAGCAGCACCTGATCATCACCACCACAACACAGTGTGTCAGCGCTCACCTGCGCAAGGTGTGCAACCGTGTACGTCGATACCGCCAGCGACATGGCCTGTGTTCCGAACGATTCGCGTATGGCTCGCTCGGGAGCGCCGCCGCGCCGCCGCCGCCACCACAGCGGCAGCAGCCACACCGCCACCATCCTCAGGGCTTCGCACGCCGCATATGTGCTCCAGGCAGTCTGCAGTGGGCACACATCAAGAACAGGAGAGGAATGGGTCGCTCACAACTTGCCCGAAGATGTAATCGCTGTACTTGAAGTAAGGTATAGCACTTCAAGTTGTGAGCATGTGCTAGAATGCGCTGAAGGGAGACCTGGAGGGAGAACAGACAATCTCACCGGACGGAATCCACTGGTACGCAACTGCCAATGTACACTGGTGAGCCACTGCTAATATTGTAAGTCACGAAGTGCAGGGGAGTGACACAACACTGTCCGCGTTGTTTACGTTGCGTCAGTAGTCTAACCAGTCGGGCTGGGTTGTTGGAGCGCTCAAGGGCAAGGTGATGTCGTGTCTTTGGCTGTGCCTACCGCTCTTGGTGCACCCGTATGGGTCTGTCATCAAGGCAAAGTGGGTGGGCCCAGCATGGGCCTAAGCTCTTGCCAAACATTATGATCAAACTCTGTCCCAGTATGCTGGCATACTGCGAGACACCTACAGCACCTGCATGCAGATGCAGTCAGAACATGACATTCGCTTAGTTGTGCACACAGTCTGGGTCAGGCTGCTTACTTCGAGGAGCACATGAGACGTGCCACAAGGCTGCCAATGCCATGCTCAGAGGGGGTGATTTTCAGCCCCGTCTGCTTGCTGCATCAAGGTGATGTTCAAGCCTTCGCTGCCGTTGACAGTGCAAAAACTCAGGCTGGCAGGCGGGGATGACAGATTGAAGTTGTTTCTGACCGGCACATTTGGGAATTAGGTTGAGCACAAAACAACTTAGATGCTGCAGACTCTGAACAATTGCTGAAGCGGGGCTCGCTGTGGACCATCACCATCACATCGTGTACTACACTCGAAGAAAAACAAGTGTTGGCAAAACACAAGGCCTTTCGCCGTCGCACTAGCGTGCATGCAACATGCAGTCAGCTTCGACTTACATGCCACAAAGATTTGTCCTCAGTGTCAAAAACGCCAGTGCAGTATAGGCCCGCCAGCACTAGCGCTCCAGGTATCCATCCCCACGCAGCAGAGCGCAGCCCATCCCCTTTCGCAGCCGCCATGCTGCGCCTGTGCACCAAAGCAACTGCTTGAATCACGTTCAACTTGAAGTTGTATATTATGTCCTGGACCGCATGGGCTGCGCGCACGATAAATCGGGCTTGCAATAACTAAATCTACGGAGGAGCCGGCGGTTCGGCGCTGGCCGGCGAGGGCCGCGGCACTTGCAACAGTGCGATGCGGCGGTAAGCGCTGACGTCGCCATCAGGGGCAATGACTGCGTTCCAGTTGTCGATCACGACACGTGTGAGCGCGCGCTGTAGCGCGAGGGAGGTGCGGCGGCGCCAGAAGGCAACGCGCTGCGCGAGATTGTAGCTGCCCTGCGAGCTCTGCTCGGCGAGTGCGTGTAGCAGCGCTTGGGTGTCGCGTGACATAGCGCCGAAGTGGTCAAAGGCTGCGGAAAATAGGGTGTGTGTAGTGGGGTCCAGGGCCCCTGAGACTACGTATGTGTCTATCTTTTCCTGCGAAGCCGATTCAAGCACGCGCTGCACATCGCGCGCGCCCCCCTGAGCCTGACGGAGGCGGGAGGGGCATGAGCTGTCACGTATGGTGACGTCTATGCAACAAGCTACTTCAAAGCCGCCGCGCAGTTTAGTGCACCGGCCTGCTGCTACCGCGTCGGCGCTCGGCTGCACTTTAGGGACTGGAAGGCAGACCTGGTTGCTGCCAAAGACGATGTCCATGAACTTGTTGAACCCGTGGCGCGCCGCGTAGCGGCGGAAGGGGGCAAGGGTGTCCCGGTCGAGACCGCGGAGGTGGGCCACCTGCTTGAGCAGCTGAAAGAGCGCGTCTGCGAGCAAGTTGTGTCGCGTGACGTTAAGCCCTTGTGTGCAGCGGCGCAGGTGGGCACCCGAGTCCACTGGTCTATGGCACTTGGGGCACCGCG
This sequence comes from Tribonema minus, assembly GCA_017506865.1. Classification (NCBI taxonomy): domain Eukaryota; class Xanthophyceae; order Tribonematales; family Tribonemataceae; genus Tribonema; species Tribonema minus. Next base: position 7,376 of record JAFCMP010000097.1, on the reverse strand, counting down.
CCGCAGCGGGGGCGGGGCGCTCCACGCCCAGGTGGCGCCGCAGCGTCTCGCGGAATTCCGGCGGGGACATGGTCTCCGCTGGGTCAGTGCTCGGCAATTGCGCCAAGAAACCCATGGCCCCCTTAGAGGCGCCGCTGCGCCACGCCGCGACTGCTTCCAACGCATTTGCTGCTTCAAGCCGACGCAGCTGCGTGGCGGCGAGCGCTGCGTCTAGCACCCGTGATAGCGCCGCTTGACGCCGCGGCAGCACGGCGGCCGGCGGGGCCTGGGCAGAGCCTGGCTCGCGCGCCACCGCTGGCGCAGCAGCGCGGCGCGCGCCGGCGCGAGTCCGCATGCCCGGCCCCGCAGCTCCGCCTGCCCGTTGCAGCAGATCGCGCAGCGCCCGCCATGCGCCGTCGTCCTGGCGCCAGTCCTGGTACCAGACCGTGGGCAGGAGCAGTGCGAGGGCCGCTGCAGCCTCATCGCTGCCGCTGCGCAGCTGCTGCAGGCAGGTAGCTATCTGGGTGAAGGTGAAGCCATAGCGGGCATGCTCTAGGACGCGGCTGCGTGCCGCGACTGGAAATGCCGCCAGTGCCGGCCCCATGCACTCGAGGGAACGTGCAGCAAATGCGGCACATGCACGGGGCGCCGCGCCCAGCACGCCAAAGCCACCACTCCCCAGCCGCAGATGCACGCGTACCTGCTGATGTGCTGGTAGCGTCACTGGGGCCTCGCCACCCCAGTCGGCGCCGCGTACCCATGCCACTGCCGCCGCCCACAGAGAGGGCGGCGCCGCCGCCGCCGAAACCGCCGGCGGGCCGCGGCAATCGTCACCCGCCGCCGGCGCGCGCTGGTGGGCCGGCGGCGTAAGACCCGCCGATGGCTCCTGCGCCAGCGCGGCCACGGCCGCTAGCGTGATGGCGTCGAAGCGCCGTAGCTCCTCGTGCGTGAGGGATGGCGCTGTATTGCGCGAGACATGCCCTGCGCGGGCGGGGACGGCAAGACGCAGAATGGAGAAGGCAGCCTGCACATCCTCCATCTGCACAAGCTCCGCAACCAGGCGGTCGGTGCCGGGGGCACGAAGGGTCGCCGCCACTTGCGCGCGCACGAAGCCCTCGGTGCCGACCGGCACCCCCATCAGCGTGATGCCGTCGTCACATACTGGTACGGGGACATTGGCGGCGGCAAAGACGGCGGCGGCGCGCTCGCGGGCGCCGCCTGAGGCCGGCACCACCGCCGCGCATTTCGTGACGTTGACCTGAATGTTGAGCTCGCTCAGCGCCTGTTGTATGAAGCAGAACGCGCGGCCAACGTGGTCGAGCACCGGCGCGTCACAGCTGGGCGTCATGATGGTGAGGTCATCGAGGTAGCCCGGAAGCGCCAGTTGCGGGAACTTGGCGCGGGCAGCCACCATGGTGCCGCGCAGTGCCAGCGCGAACAGCAGCGGCCCCAATGGGTCGCCCTGCTGCACGCCCTGTTGGGAGAGGATGATGGCGGCGTCGGCGTGCCCATCTAGGCCAAATTGTAGCCAAGGGGCCCGGCCGGGGCCGTAGATGTGCTCGACGTAGCCGTACAGGCCAGGCAGATGCTCGGCCACCGCGGTGAGGACTGCCGAGCGCGACAGCGCGTTGAAGGCATTACTGCCGTCAATGGCAAGGAGCACGCCGCCGCACTCATGCGTGAGCTGCGCCATGAGCGCCACTCTCTCTGCGCCCCCCCGCGCGCCGACCCCAAACTGGCCAATTGGTTCCAGCAGCGCGGAGACGCGGTCCCGGGTGTCCGTGCAGAAGGTGCGGGCGAACAGGCGGCGGATGGTGTCGCCGCACGCGATGGGGCGCGCCTTCTCGCCCACAGCGCTGAGGCGCGCGGCCGCGTGAAGGCGCCAAAAGGGGGCGGGCAGCGCGGCGGGGGTGGAGTACACCGCGGTACCCAGCCACGCCAGCAGCTCAAGGAGCCAGTCAACCGTGCGCCCCGACGTGTGCGCCGTGTGCCGGACGCACTGCTGGAGGTGGGAGTTGCGCAGCCCAGAGGGACCGGCGGCCGAGCCAGGGTTGGCGGCGAGGATGGCCTCGCGTAGCCCGTCCGCCGTGAATGAAGCGCAGTTGAGTGGTGCCGGCGCCGCCAGCGCCGCCGCCGCCACCAAGCTGCGCGCCCGCGATGCCGCGGCATCCAGCTTCGCAGACGCATCGCCAGCTGGGTGTTTAGCCTGCAGTTTATGCAAGGTAGCAGAGTCGCGGGGGGCAGATGTGTCAGCACCCTCCGCCAGCAGCCGCGCGGCGCGCCCGACGCCGCCCGGCTGCCGCGCCGTCGCCGCCGCGCGTTCCCGCACTGCCGCCGCCGCCTCCGTCATAGACCTAGCGCGGCGCGTGCACGCACGGGCGGCGCCGCGGCGGCAGAAGGCCAGCGCTGTGCGCGTGAGCAGGTCCAGGTCGCCTGCCACGAAGGCCGCAAAACGGTGCGCCCGCGGCAGGGAGCCGTCGGGTACAAGCAGCAGGCACGGCAGCAGATGCAGCAGCTTGCACCATGCACCGGCTGTGGCGGACGCCTGTGCCGCTGCCTCAACCCCGTGTGCCTGCGCTACCGCCGTCTGCGCTTCCCGGAGGCCCGCCAGCGTGGCCGTCAAGGCGGCTGTGAAGTCCGAGCGGTGCTCCAGGCGAATGCGGCGGCCGACCACCAGTTGCTGCTGCAGAACATAGTCAAAGGAGAGGTCGTCAAGCGCTGCGCGCGCGGGCGAGAGCGGCGCCAGCGTCCAGAGCGGAAGCGCGCTGCGCCATGTTGGCCCTGCCGCAGCCACAGCGGCAGCTGCGCGGGCGCCGGGGCCGCGCGCGCCGCCGCTGGCTGTAGAGAGGGGGAGGATGGGGGGCAGAGGCGCGACGCGGGGCCCGTGTGGCCGCTGCGTTGCGGCCGCCCCCCGGGACTTGTACAGGTGGTCGCGCTGGTGCAATTTCGTGCGCACGCACCCTGGCTCGCCGCACGAGGCGCATGCGCAGAGTAGCAGCTCGGGTTCCACGGCGTAGTAGGTGCCCGCGCCGGCTCGGTGGAGAGTCAAACACTCATCGTCGACCGCCTGCATACGCGCGAGAAAGTCGGCAGGCACATTCGGATGCTCGCGGCGCTGGTGATCCGCCAGCGTCGTGGCGATGCGGCGCGCCAGCGCCAGCGACGCCGACGTCTGCGCCGTGAGCGTGTTCGCCTCCCCGTTCCGGCGGAGGCGCGGTTTGGGCACTGGCACCCGAAAGAGGCAGCCAGTGTCATATAAAGGGCAGCGCGGATAGATGGCAGCTGTTGCAGGCTGAGCGGGCGCCTGCACTGCCTCAGGCTGCGCAGGGTCTATGCCCGCCGCGGCAGCCGCTGCTTGAAGTTGTATATTATGTCCTGGACCGCATGGGCTGCGCGCACGATAAATCGGGCTTGCAATAACTAAATCTACGGAGGAGCCGGCGGTTCGGCGCTGGCCGGCGAGGGCCGCGGCACTTGCAACAGTGCGATGCGGCGGTAAGCGCTGACGTCGCCATCAGGGGCAATGACTGCGTTCCAGTTGTCGATCACGACACGTGTGAGCGCGCGCTGTAGCGCGAGGGAGGTGCGGCGGCGCCAGAAGGCAACGCGCTGCGCGAGATTGTAGCTGCCCTGCGAGCTCTGCTCGGCGAGTGCGTGTAGCAGCGCTTGGGTGTCGCGTGACATAGCGCCGAAGTGGTCAAAGGCTGCGGAAAATAGGGTGTGTGTAGTGGGGTCCAGGGCCCCTGAGACTACGTATGTGTCTATCTTTTCCTGCGAAGCCGATTCAAGCACGCGCTGCACATCGCGCGCGCCCCCCTGAGCCTGACGGAGGCGGGAGGGGCATGAGCTGTCACGTATGGTGACGTCTATGCAACAAGCTACTTCAAAGCCGCCGCGCAGTTTAGTGCACCGGCCTGCTGCTACCGCGTCGGCGCTCGGCTGCACTTTAGGGACTGGAAGGCAGACCTGGTTGCTGCCAAAGACGATGTCCATGAACTTGTTGAACCCGTGGCGCGCCGCGTAGCGGCGGAAGGGGGCAAGGGTGTCCCGGTCGAGACCGCGGAGGTGGGCCACCTGCTTGAGCAGCTGAAAGAGCGCGTCTGCGAGCAAGTTGTGTCGCGTGACGTTAAGCCCTTGTGTGCAGCGGCGCAGGTGGGCACCCGAGTCCACTGGTCTATGGCACTTGGGGCACCGCGCCGCAGCGGGGGCGGGGCGCTCCACGCCCAGGTGGCGCCGCAGCGTCTCGCGGAATTCCGGCGGGGACATGGTCTCCGCTGGGTCAGTGCTCGGCAATTGCGCCAAGAAACCCATGGCCCCCTTAGAGGCGCCGCTGCGCCACGCCGCGACTGCTTCCAACGCATTTGCTGCTTCAAGCCGACGCAGCTGCGTGGCGGCGAGCGCTGCGTCTAGCACCCGTGATAGCGCCGCTTGACGCCGCGGCAGCACGGCGGCCGGCGGGCCTGGGCAGAGCCTGGCTCGCGCGCCACCGCTGGCGCAGCAGCGCGGCGCGCGCCGGCGCGAGTCCGCATGCCCGGCCCCGCAGCTCCGCCTGCCCGTTGCAGCAGATCGCGCAGCGCCCGCCATGCGCCGTCGTCCTGGCGCCAGTCCTGGTACCAGACCGTGGGCAGGAGCAGTGCGAGGGCCGCTGCAGCCTCATCGCTGCCGCTGCGCAGCTGCTGCAGGCAGGTAGCTATCTGGGTGAAGGTGAAGCCATAGCGGGCATGCTCTAGGACGCGGCTGCGTGCCGCGACTGGAAATGCCGCCAGTGCCGGCCCCATGCACTCGAGGGAACGTGCAGCAAATGCGGCACATGCACGGGGCGCCGCGCCCAGCACGCCAAAGCCACCACTCCCCAGCCGCAGATGCACGCGTACCTGCTGATGTGCTGGTAGCGTCACTGGGGCCTCGCCACCCCAGTCGGCGCCGCGTACCCATGCCACTGCCGCCGCCCACAGAGAGGGCGGCGCCGCCGCCGCCGAAACCGCCGGCGGGCCGCGGCAATCGTCACCCGCCGCCGGCGCGCGCTGGTGGGCCGGCGGCGTAAGACCCGCCGATGGCTCCTGCGCCAGCGCGGCCACGGCCGCTAGCGTGATGGCGTCGAAGCGCCGTAGCTCCTCGTGCGTGAGGGATGGCGCTGTATTGCGCGAGACATGCCCTGCGCGGGCGGGGACGGCAAGACGCAGAATGGAGAAGGCAGCCTGCACATCCTCCATCTGCACAAGCTCCGCAACCAGGCGGTCGGTGCCGGGGGCACGAAGGGTCGCCGCCACTTGCGCGCGCACGAAGCCCTCGGTGCCGACCGGCACCCCCATCAGCGTGATGCCGTCGTCACATACTGGTACGGGGACATTGGCGGCGGCAAAGACGGCGGCGGCGCGCTCGCGGGCGCCGCCTGAGGCCGGCACCACCGCCGCGCATTTCGTGACGTTGACCTGAATGTTGAGCTCGCTCAGCGCCTGTTGTATGAAGCAGAACGCGCGGCCAACGTGGTCGAGCACCGGCGCGTCACAGCTGGGCGTCATGATGGTGAGGTCATCGAGGTAGCCCGGAAGCGCCAGTTGCGGGAACTTGGCGCGGGCAGCCACCATGGTGCCGCGCAGTGCCAGCGCGAACAGCAGCGGCCCCAATGGGTCGCCCTGCTGCACGCCCTGTTGGGAGAGGATGATGGCGGCGTCGGCGTGCCCATCTAGGCCAAATTGTAGCCAAGGGCCCGGCCGGGGCCGTAGATGTGCTCGACGTAGCCGTACAGGCCAGGCAGATGCTCGGCCACCGCGGTGAGGACTGCCGAGCGCGACAGCGCGTTGAAGGCATTACTGCCGTCAATGGCAAGGAGCACGCCGCCGCACTCATGCGTGAGCTGCGCCATGAGCGCCACTCTCTCTGCGCCCCCCCGCGCGCCGACCCCAAACTGGCCAATTGGTTCCAGCAGCGCGGAGACGCGGTCCCGGGTGTCCGTGCAGAAGGTGCGGGCGAACAGGCGGCGGATGGTGTCGCCGCACGCGATGGGGCGCGCCTTCTCGCCCACAGCGCTGAGGCGCGCGGCCGCGTGAAGGCGCCAAAAGGGGGCGGGCAGCGCGGCGGGGGTGGAGTACACCGCGGTACCCAGCCACGCCAGCAGCTCAAGGAGCCAGTCAACCGTGCGCCCCGACGTGTGCGCCGTGTGCCGGACGCACTGCTGGAGGTGGGAGTTGCGCAGCCCAGAGGGACCGGCGGCCGAGCCAGGGTTGGCGGCGAGGATGGCCTCGCGTAGCCCGTCCGCCGTGAATGAAGCGCAGTTGAGTGGTGCCGGCGCCGCCAGCGCCGCCGCCGCCACCAAGCTGCGCGCCCGCGATGCCGCGGCATCCAGCTTCGCAGACGCATCGCCAGCTGGGTGTTTAGCCTGCAGTTTATGCAAGGTAGCAGAGTCGCGGGGGGCAGATGTGTCAGCACCCTCCGCCAGCAGCCGCGCGGCGCGCCCGACGCCGCCCGGCTGCCGCGCCGTCGCCGCCGCGCGTTCCCGCACTGCCGCCGCCGCCTCCGTCATAGACCTAGCGCGGCGCGTGCACGCACGGCGCGGCGCCCGCGGCGGCAGAAGGCCAGCGCTGTGCGCGTGAGCAGGTCCAGGTCGCCTGCCCACGAAGGCCGCAAAACGGGGCGCCCCGCGGCAGGGAGCCGTCGTGTACAAGCATCAGGCACGGCAGCAGATGCAGCAGCTTGCACCATGCACCGGCTGTGGCGGACGCCTGTGCCGCTGCCTCAACCCGTGTGCCTGCGCTAGAAAAACCGCGGCGTCTGCCTTCCCGGAGGCCCGCAGCTGTGGCCGTCAAGGCGGCTGTAAGTCCGAGCGGTGCTCCAGGCGAATGCGGCGTCCGACCACCAGTTGCTGCTGCAGAACCTAGTCCCAAGGAGAGGTCGTCAAGCGCTGCGCGCTGCGGGCCAGAGCGGCGCCAGCGCTCCAGAGAGGGAAGCGCGCTGCGCCATGTTGGCCCTGCCGCAGCCACAGCGGCAGCTGCGCGGGCGCCGGGGTGCGCGCTATACGCCCCGCTGGCTGTAGAGAGGGGGAGATGGGGGGCAGAGGCGCGACGCGGGGCCCGTGTGGGCCGCTGCCGTTGCGGCCGCCCCCGGGACTTGTACAGGTGGTCGCGCTGGTGCAATGTTCGTGCGCACGGGCACCCTGGCTCGCCGCACGAGGCGCATGCGCAGAGTAGCAGCTCGGGTTTCCACGGCGTAGTAGGTGCCTCGCGCCGGCTCGGTGGAATCCAACACTCATCGTCGACCGCCTGCATACGCGCGAGAAGTCGCAGGCACATTCGGATGCTCGCGGCGCCTGTGATCCGCCAGCGTCGTGCGATGCGGCGCGCCTCGCCAGCGACGCCGACGTCTGCGCGCGTGAGCGTGTTTCGCCTCCCCGTTCCGGC